>JADRCD010099634.1:0-11834 GCA_019843815.1 Montemys delectorum | reverse complement strand
GGGGGGGGGGTGTCTACTGGGAACTCTGTCTCTGGGGCAACCAGGTCTTGGGGTCCTGCATTTAGCATTACAATACAGAGCAGCAGAGCAAACCTTAACAATTCTGGCTTTTCAAAGAATAGAAACCCATTTTAAAGAATTATCTCTTCCATCTTTTTACTACATCTAACCTAAACATCTATATATCTCAGTAACTATATCTGAAGAGATACCCTAGGCACAGCTTTCCCATCGGCCAGTAGCTCTAGGCTTCGGTGGTGCATCTGTCCACTGACCATTGTTCAAGGTCTATTCCCCTTCAGAGCGTATTCGACTTAAGAAGACTCCATAGTTGCGCTTTGAATAAACCCTGTCTCATTAGCTATGGGGTCTTTGCGGTCTGCTTGACTACAAAGACCTACTGACTTCTACAATAAGGGATCGATTCTTAACAACTGCATCAAAAAACAACAAATAAAAACCCTTACTATTGATTATCTTCTCTCACAGGGCAAGACCCATAAACATTAAAATATTAGAAACAAAAGAAGTAAAATAACTGGATATTCTCTGCTCTGGATCATTCCTTTCTTTCACCTCACTTAAAGCTTCACACACACACACACACACTCACACACACACACACACACACACACACACACACTCATTATGGAGCTGTATAAAAACAAGCTGAGGTGGAGAAACTGAACGCAGCCAATCTTTACAACGCTACTAGTCAGCATGCTCCCTGACCAAGAGCCTTTCTTCAGGCTGGAATTCTACACCTGCTGAGAAACTGGGTGATGGAAACTGAAGAGAAAAGAACTAGGCTAGTACTCTATTTGAATTACAAACTTTGAGAAAAGAGCTACTTTAGCCTAACTTAATGTAAAACAACAACAGCCACCGCCCCTCAAAAATCCTATTATTTAGCATCTTTTTTTTTTTTTTTTTAATTCTTTATCACAAATTGCCTCCCAAAGTAAATTCATTTGTGATTTGGACAATGTATGTTTCAAGGAGAGATGAAACTAAACAGTTTTAGTTGAGAGTTGGAAAAAACAAATCCAGCAAAGAAACAGACAAACCTAGAAATCCAGTGAGGTCTCCCTGTAGAGGAATATCTAAAGGGCCCGTCTTCCTCTGCCGCAGGGGCTCCTGCACTGAGCAGTCCCACCTGGACTACTCAGTGGCTGTCTTATCTGCTGTGGCCTCTCTGGCCCATGCTCTGGTCTGGCTTGATCTCTAGTCTTCCAGTTCAAGACATTCATAGTCAATGAAATTCTCATCTCACTCCCTACTAATCTCCAGCTCAGGGAACAGGAAGTAGGCTGGAGAGCTTGAGGAGCTTCTGCACTGAAGGTCAGAGCAGTAGGTCAGAGCAAAAAAGGATCGTCAAGAGTCAAAGGTTGACATCTCTAACTTGTTAGGACTGCACTGTGGTGGTTTTCATGGGCATACTCATTCATGAGCCCTAAGATAGAGGACACTTGGATCCGCTTGGACTCTGGATGGCCAGTGTGCGATTCCAGTGAAGGTCAGCTCAGAGGGCCGAGAGAGGATTGGAAAGGGTGTCACTGGAATGAGTACTATGAAGAATACATAGTAGGAGCTGGAGAGATGGCTCAGTGGTTAAGTACACTCATTGCTCTTGCAGAAAACCTGAGTTCAGTTTGTAGCACCTATGTGGTGGCTCACAACTATCTGTAACTTCAGTTCCAGAGGATCTGATGCCTTCTATCTGTGAGCTGGAAAGGTCACAGATCCCAGCACTTAGGTAATGCAACCTTCTTTCTCTACCTTCTGACTAGGGAGGGTGCTGGTAAAAAAAGAGCCATTATTTGTTAAACTCAAACTAACCTTTCTATGTGGATTTTCTCTTGTCTGGCCTCCATGTTACTCTGTGAAAATCAAGTTTCTGTATCCCTGCTGTGCTATCTGCAATGAGCATGGGCTCCAAATCACAGCCTGACTGACAGAAATTGTCCAAATCACACTAGGTAGGCACTTTTTGGCATGTACTTGTATTGCTAGTTTTTCTCTTACCACGGGACATATATATATTGAGATAATTGAGATAATGTTCCTTTTAAAAATTAAAATGTTCTATATTAGCTACTGAGCAATTCAGATAAGGCAGAAGGCAGAGGGGGCTTTCATGAGTCAGGCAGCCACACTAGTTTGGCTAAGAAACCTCAGTCTCCCAATTGTAAATGTTAAAATGAATATACTCCAATAGCTCAGTAGTTTTTGTAGAACCTAAAGAAGTTCATTTACAGAGAAACAACAACAACAACAACCAAAAACCATCAACAACCCCCCCCCGCCCCCAAAATTAAACCAACAATAAAAATTCCCGGTTTCATTAGGCTCTTTCTCAGAGACACTGACAGAAACTCTCTGCCTGAGCTGCTCCCATTCATCTCATTTTTCTTTTTCTTTTTTCTTTTTTTTATTTCATCTCACATCTCAGCAGCAAGCTTATCTTGACTCCATTTCCAACATCTTCCATATTATCCTCATAGTGTCTTTGTAACTATTCACTGCATTGAAGTTTAGAATGCAGTTTTCTTGAAAGATAACAGCAGAAGCAAAATTCTTATAAAGGGCTGTCACTGGGGTTTGAAGAGCAGGGCCAAGTTGGTGGGCAAGATAAGACCCTCCCTTCACGTTAGGACCGAAGAAGCCTGAAATCCTTAAGAAGGCTAATTATGAACTGCATACTTCATGGGCAATGCCAAATAGATATATTATACTTTACAGTAAAGGAACTCGCCTCCTATAGAAAAGCCAGGACAAAAATTCCATTCAATCATCATTTACACAAGAACTTGCAGTCCCGTATGACTTATCCCTTCTCGCTTCGAACATTACGTCATTTATTCCCAGCTCAGCTCAATTCCCTTGTGTTGAATGGCTTCCTTTACTGAAATTGATCTTTGTTAATACCAGGCATAATGTGTTCTCCATCTTTTAAAGGAAACCGATGGACTCTTGCCATGACAGGACATAACTGGAAATCTATGTACTCCGGACACCAATTCCCCATCAATATGCTGAAATGTCTTTTCTTTAAAAATAACAACCTTGCATGAATTTGATCACTTTCCCAAATTAGTGTAATTGATGCACCCTGAAGCCTTAATGATTCAGAAAGTGCAGACTCGGTGGATATTTAAATAGCTATTTTGCAGAGAGGTAAAATATGGGCCAGTTCACTGCAGACACATTCCCCTATTTTTGGTAATGCTCAGAGCTTGGCTGAGGGAAGGCCAATGTCAGGAAGGTTTCTCTTAAATGACAAAGAGGGCAGCTGGCTTCCCACTAGCATGGTCTTCTCAATGCCTTTAGTAAAAGATTCAAAAGTCTACACTTGAAATGATAATAGGAATTACTTCACTCATTGCTTCCAAAATTCAGATGAAACTCAGTTTCCTTGCCTACAACAGCTTAGCTAACAGTTTCTTCTTTAGAGGATTACTTGCTCATTGATGTTGAATCTACATGAAGTACAAAGAAGTCTGGAAAAGAGCTCTGAGTCCTTAGAACTTTGGCAGGAAAGCCTTACTTCCAGTGCAGCAGTGAGAAAGGGTGCATGGCATGCCAGGGTTACTCAATGAAGGAATACATCAAGGAATAAACTCAAACACAGGCACCTTAGAGGCACGCCCCCAGATGCCTATTAACTAGAAGGAACTGGGTGGACTGCCTCAAGATAAATAGATAGTGAGTGTGTCTGTGCTTACCATTCCCGGACCCTTGGCAGACATGAATAATCAATCACAACATTCATCTACAACGTGACCTTCAAAATATCTCATAAGGCAATGTTCCAGGCAGCCACTATCAATTGTTTAGCGTTTACACTAGGCATAAAGCCCTCAAGGGTTTCTAAATAATCGTTAAGGCATAAATGCTCCCTTGAGCTGACGTTTAAGGCATGAAGGCATGATAGCTGCCACCTTGGATTGTTGGGGCTACCCTGCCCCTACCCACCTAAACAGGAGTGAGAGAACAATCCAAAACCAAGGTCTCTTTAAAGACAGGTCATGTTGTCTCTATACTGAACGGTGTTACAAAGGGTTTTATTTCTCTCTTTTCTGTCTGGTAATCCTCAACCTCATGCACATTGCTCTTCTCAGGTGACAAAGCCTATTCTTACTATAGTCTATGCACTTCCTAGACTTATCTTAGACATGTGCTACAATCTCTCCACTTTGCTTCTGACTTCAGTTAGCTTTCCTCTACCTAGGTCTTACTGTGGCTCACCTTCTTAGTTAGGGTTTCATTGCTGTGAAGAGATACTATGACCAAAGCAACTCTTACAAAGGAAACCATTTAACTGAGGCTTACTTACAGTTTCAGAGGTTCAATCCATTATTTTCAGGGCAAGAAGCATGGAGATCTGCCAGGCAGACATGGTGCTGCAGGAGCCAAGGGTTCTACATCTTGATCTGAAGGTAGCCAATTTGATCTGGAGGAGACAGTTTTCTTCAGGCAGCCAGAAGGAAGCTCTCTTCCTCACAGGGTGGACCCTGACCACAGGAGGCCTCAAAGCCCACCTACATAGTGATGCACTTTCTCCAACGAGACCACACCTACTCCAACAAGGCCACACCTCCTGATAGCACCATTTCCTATGGGCCAAGCATATTCAAACCACCACATTCCATTCCCTGTCCCCCACAGGCTTGTTCCAACACATGAGTCTATGGGGGGCAAACACTACCACGCTCTCTTAGACACTTGCTAAGTCCATAGTCCCTTTCCTGCTCCAGTGTCTGCTTGCAGGCCTCTGACTATAGTTCCAAGGACTGACAGCAAATCAGGTACATTGTGCTAGACGTCTCTCAAGGTTGTCAGCCTTTGTCTGGGAAAGATCCAACATATATTTGATGCTGTACATATGTCTGTCCACTTCTTTAAATCTATTACCTAGTTTAATTTTCAAAACAAACCCAGGAGGTTGAAAGTGCACCATTATGAATATGGGGGAGATGAGAACTTCAGAGTTGTTAAATGGTGTACCCAAGAACAGGGTCACAGAGCTGGACAATAGCAGAGATGAGGGGTCAAGGTCTGACTCCAGACTCTGGACCCTTTCCACTTACCATGACTGCTGGGCTGGTGCTTGCATTTAGGGTTCCATAGCGCATGACAGGTACCTTGACCTGCTCTCTCTTTCCCACCACCTCTGGCCCAGATCTTATTCTTCAACATGGCTCTCAGGCTCCTGTGGCCCATGTGACGGGGAGGGGGAAGCAACAGTAGCTTTCTTTGTGTCTGAGAAGCTCAGTGCAGTGATTTGCAGCATGGGGTCTTATAATTAACTAAATAGGATCTTTCACAACAAGACCATCTCACTTGTTTTTATTACCACATTAAAATGTGAATCTTAAGCAAAACAAGAATATAAATCTTACTGGAGTAAGTTGGAGCTTAAAAACAATATATACCTAATTCAGTTCTCAGTAGAAAAGTCTTTCATTAGAAAAGCCTTTACTGAAGGCTACAGGCATTTATTTATTTATTTATTTATTTATTTATTTATTTTCCTTTGTTGTCTCCCAGTAAGGATGTTATGGAAAGAGCATGAAACTAAGTGTAGTTCTGGAATGTGATGAATGAATGGGATGCTTGTCTAGGCCCCAGCAGGATTCTGGAGGAATAGTCAATAAGGTACCCAAGAGCAAGATTCTTTAGACTGAAGCTGTTTAATGTTTTCTGCCTTGGCTGCTTCTAGCACTTGAATGGTCTTTGTTTTAGAGAACTGAATCGGGCACCACAGGATATTTACTTTCCTGGAAACAGACCTCTCTTTTCCAAGTATCCCAGACATTGCTCCCCTCCTGCTTGGTATGTGTCTCTAGAACTGGAGCCAGGAATCTAGGGGTGACTCTACTTTCCTGTTTCCCCATGCACACAGCAGAGGATGCCCTCTGTGCTGCCTTCCCTCCAGGTTTTATGTTTGTTCAAAACAAGGGGATAAACCGAAGAGGGAGGGAGCAGAGAAAAATAGAGAGGCTGGTCAGTAAAGCCACTGAAGCAGATTTCTTGTAAAATGTAAAATCTCAACTTTCACACAAAAAGAAAATGTATGTATGTGCTTAATAATGAGGAGACCAGCAAGACTGGTTCCCCTCACAGTAGTTTAAAGGAAGATTTTTTTGATGCATATGATCATATGAATGCTGATATGATATATATGTATATATATATGTATATATACATAAATATAAAAGTGGTTGACTCTAGCCGCCTATCAACTTTCTTTTCCTAAGCAGGGTTTGAGTTTCTATGGGTAAGAGTCACTTGGCTGAGAACTATAATCTCGGCAGGGTTGTAAATAGTTTGGGGTAGCTCATTAAGAAGATCTAGAAGGGCTTTCTTACTGGGATGTTCACTAGTTGACCTTCTCCTTCCCCAAGTCCTTCACAAGCTTTCTGGACCAGGCAAAACCTTATAATGTGCCCCTAAGGGAGGACTTTCCATTCTGCCCTATCCCAACTAAACACAAAGGTGGGCAAAAGAAACACCAGCGGGTTCGGGGACTTGAAAGACAGGCAACAGTTAGGACAATCCTTCTAGGGGTGGGAGGGTTGGACCATAAGGAAATGCAGAGGTGGGGAGAGATGGCTACCTGCGACCTTGGCATACAAATCAGCCAGCAGGAAGAGCCTGATTGACCTGGCTGTGCCCCTGCAGCTTGGCTATACTCCATTCTTTACACTGCCCTAGTAGTCAGCGTTCAACATTGGCAGTAGGCCAAACTCATCCCTGTCCCAAGACTGGAACTTCTGTCTCCTCTCCTTAGAAACCTGTTTCTCCAGATTTTTCTTTTGAGTGGCTGTTTCCTCATCCTTCGGTCTCAGCGCCATCACTATGCCTCTAGAAAGACCTTCTTCTTGCTCTGGTTCCCCTCACAGTAGCTTACATCACTTTCTACATTTGCTTGTGTTTGTATCTATGGCTTGGATTTTTCTCCAGAATATAAACCCACAGGGCGAATAATCTTGACTCTCAGACTTCCCAGAGCCTGGGACCTAGTGGTGCTTCTTGAAAATGTTCAGATCTCCTAACGGCTTAGGCAGCTAAGCTGAGGCAGCCGGAGTGTGGCTCAAATATCCCTATATTGTATTTGGATTTGGTCTCTTAACTGAGGGAAGAGGATAGCGTTCATTGGAACTTATACAAACTACAATTTCTGGAGAGTTAATGTCTTCCAAAGGAAAAGACAGGTCGGTACTTTGGTCAGCCCCCTCCGTGCCAGGCTCCAGATCCACCGTACCATGTTAGCTCAGTTAGGCAAGGCCCCAGGCTGGGGAGGGGAGGAAAAAAATAACCTTAAGTGCATCAGTTGATCCAAGCTGTTCCCTGACCCCATGAAAATAGAACAGAAGAAAGTCAGCAATGGTGGCACATGCTTGTAATCCCAGCACTCTGTAGGTAGAGGCAAGAGAATCAGGAGTCAAGACTAGCCGCAATTACATAAATTTAAAAAGGGGGGGGGCACACAAGATATTTAAAGAGAAACTATAAAACATATTTTTAAAACTGAAACCCCTACTGCCTCATCTATGTTATTTGCTTTGCCAGTACAGAGAGTGTCAGGCCAGGGGTCAGAGGATGGAGCAGGGAGCATGTCCTTAAATTTCATTATCACCCTAGGAACTCTAAGGTTTTCCACACAAATCTACAAGCGCTTGAATGCTTGCATGTGTCAGGTCTAATTTAGTGACCAGGAAACAATATAGAACAGTTTTGCCCTTGAGAGTCTTCAAATTGGCCAGAGGATAACAATCCAAGAAAATAATATAGCAAAACGTGAATCACATTGCATTTAGAAGGGATGCGTGTAGAAAAACACAGAGAGGGATCAGGATACAGAACACCAGGGATGTGGCAGAGGGCAGAGCAGGGTGAGGATCAGTGTGGTCAAGAGAGACCTCATGCAAGGTCCCAAGCCAGGACCAGGGGAGTGAGGGAGGGACCTGAGTATCAGGTTGAGGGAACAACTAGATCAAAAGCAGGGTCAGATGTGGGGTCAAGGTTTGTGTGGGAGCAGAAACAGGACAAGGCCAGGGTAACTAGAATAGGGGGATGGTAGAGAAAGGATGTAGTCAGGGACTTAACAGGGCTGGGTCATGTGGAGCTTACAGACTCCGAATGATTGTGAGCAAACTGTTAGTTTCCGGCTGCTGCTGTAACAAATTACCACAAATCTGATGGCTCAACACAGCAAAATTTATTCTCTCACAGTTATAGGTTAAAGTCAGTTTTACTGGGCTGAAATGAAGGTGTAAATAAGACCGATGCTTAAGAAGCTCTGTGGGGGGCTAGGGAGCTGGGATCTGTTCCTGCTTTTTCAGAGTCTGGTAGCTTAGGGCATTCCATTCCAGTTTCTGCCTCCATGGTCCCACTGTCTCCTCTCTTCCTCTACTGAGTAAATGTCTATCCACTCCCTTTTTATGTGGAAATCTGTGATCACACTTAAAGGTTATCTGAGACAAGTTTCCCACATCAAGATTGTGAATTATCTCCACCAAGACACAAAAGTCAAGATAGGTTCCTGGGATTAGAACCCGGATCTCTTCCCTCAGACTTTTTTCAGTCTTTCATGGGTACACACTGGTAGAGAGCCTGTGCTACTGAGCAACCCTGACATCCTTCAATCCTTTCAGTAACAAGGAAAAACAAAACAAAACACGGCAGAATAAGGTTCCAGTGGGAAGGCTGTGTTAATGACCCCTGTGAGAGACCATCTTAACTCAGATGAGTGAGCTATGAGTGGAGCTGATGAGGCTGGGTCAGTTCTGAGTGTTCCTGAGGATGGAGCCGATATCCCCTGTTAAGATTTGATAAGGAAGTTGAGGGACAAGAGTGCAGTTCCTTGAAAGCTTGGGACTTGAATAACTAGAAAAATGTAGTCACTTTTTCTGAGAAGAGCAGAGCTGTGGTGGCAAAACCAGATAGTTTGAGGCAGGTGCAGTTAGGTCTTGCTATATACCAGTAATTCTCACACTGAGGGTCATGACCCCTCTGAGGGTCGAACGACTCTTTCACCAGGATCGCCCAAGACCATTGGAAAACACAGATTTTACATTACAATTCCTAACAATATTAAAATCACAGTTATGAAGTAGCAATGAGATAATTTTATGGTTGGGGGGTCACCACAATGTGAGGAACCATATTAAAGGGTCACAGGGTTAGGAAGCTTGAGAAACACTGCTCTGTGGTCTGAATGCTGATGTCATCACAAAATTTGGAATTAATATCTTTCAAAAATATGATGAAGGATGCTGCCTCCCCCTACTCTGCCAAATAAGGACACAGCTCTGATGCAGGGACCAGCACTGATCAGACACTCAATCTGCTGGTACCTCGGTTCTGCATCCTATAGTTTCTAGAACTATAGGAAAGAAACTTACATTATTTAATAATTACTCAGTTGACCAGGTGGCAATACCTACCCAGAGTTCCAACATTTATGCCTGGGAAGCTGAGGCAGGAGGATGTCAAGTTCAAAGCAAGCCTGGGTTACATAATAGGACTCTGAATGATAGTTGGTCTACATTGTCAACTAGACAGAATTTAGAATCACCCAGGAGACACACCTGTGGGTGTCACAAAGATATTTCCAGAGGAAGGAAGAGCCACCTGAAGTGAGCGGTGCCTCTCTAGGGTCTGAGGTCACAAACCAAGTAAAAAGGAGAAAAATGGCTGACCATCAGCACTGATCTCTCTTTGCATCCTGACTGTGGTGATAGTGTGACGAGTTGTGTCAGCCCCCTGCTGCCATGCCTCTCCCATGGTGATGGAGTGGGAGCCAAAACACTCCCTCCTTTCAGTTGCTTTCAGTCAGATATCTAGTATCTAGCCACAGCAATAAGAAAAGTGGCTCTGGCTAAAAACAGATGACATATGGTGAGACCACCCAGGAAGTGACGTCAGACACAGAGATTCTGGCTGAGCACCAGGATACTCCAACAGGAGCAGAGAGGAGTAGGAACGCAAAGGGTTGAGAAGGGTCCATTGTGCTCGGAAGAAACCCCAGAGAGTGTTGGGCTAATATGCATTTGGAAGCCTGTGAAGAGATGCTGAGAAAGATGAGGGGTCAATTGTGTCAAACCATACTAGGAGATCCGGAAAATGAAGATTGTGGATGACGTCTGGATTTAATCAAATGGGGATTGTTGTTAAAAAAAATTTTGATGTTAGAAGACTTATGAGAGACAGGAGGATATGAGTTGGAGGCAAGCAGTACCCATCTCTGTTCTGAGCAGTTCTGTTGCAAACTGGAGCAAAGAAATGGGAACAGTGAGAAAAAGTAGACTTGATTTTTCTTTTTCATTTTTTTTTTCTTCAAGACTATTGGATTTTTTTTTCACTTTACTTTTTTTTTTTTTTAGATGAGAAAAATAACTTCTTGTTTGTATACTCATGGGAATGACTCGGTTGAGAGAAAATTGATGACGTAGAAGAGAGAAAGATAAACTGCTGGAAGGGTGTCCTTGAAAAAGACAAAGGAGAATGGATATTCATGGACGCTAACATCCTCAGAGGCAGAGGGTATGGATGCTGGTGGGAGGCAGGTGTGGTAGAGAGAAACTGCAGAAGATGTCTGATTGCTTCAGTTTTCTCAAGTATTAGAAATAAAGATCATCTGCGTAGAGCAAGGATGGGGGAAGAGGCATTGGGGGCTTGAGACCTTGTAGAGGGTATGCCAGTATGTGCAGTTCCTCCTGGGTACTCTGTGTAGACTTCTGCTCTTGGGCATGGTGTCTGGAGATGCCTAAAATGACAGGAAATGCTTCAACCACACTTGAGATGTGAGGCCATGAGGTTGTGGTTCAGAGTTTGGAAGAGTCGAGTCCTCCTCACATGCAGGCTTCAGGTCAGGTGTAAAGGTGGGGAAGAAAAACTTGGGGCTGGGATGGTTTCAAGAGACTTCTGCATAGTTTTAGAAGTGGATGTATGGTAAAGGGGAAAGAGACCAGCCCTGAGGAGAAGTGAGGCTGTGGATCGATTCCCTGTCACATTCAGTATAGGCTCTGACCTTTATGAAAGTGGGTCAGCACAGGACAGGATGGCTACTTGGGGTCCGATGCCTTTCCACAACGCATCTGGGAGATCTGTGCTAATTGACTTAACAGGAAGAACCGTGAACTAAAAGGGCCACGTAGCAGCTGGGGATTCAAAAGGACAGGGGCAGAAACAAATGTTCAGCAACATCGTCTCCCTTGGAGAAGAGAGAAAAAGAAGCGATAGGGGATAGAGCTAATGGCTGCTAGTTACAAGCTGGCCCCAGAGTGGGGCTCATAATAAGCCTTCTGATCAGATGGCCCCAGGAAGGAGTCAGTCTACCGGATTCCCTCTTGCAACCTGCTCTGCAGAGAACAGAGGGTCTAATCAGCCCAGGCAGATGCTCTGACAAGTGGCCTAGCCTCATACAAGTTGGCCAGGTCTATTTGGGAGTTAGTCTAATCCTTCTGGGTCCCAGAAGGAAATGGGAGAGACTTTGAGGTTGTGGATTAAGCACTTCCAGCTGCAGACACGTGGCTGACAGCAGCTGATAAGAACGGATCCGAATCCAAGCGCCAGGACGGCTCGGCTCTACTTGGCTGCATTCAGATGGTTTATGTTCTGAGCACTTGAACTTGTTAGTTCAGACCCATCAGCCTTGTCTGGAAAGCCTTCCTCTGAGTTTGCAACCTGTGTGCAGCGTCTGCGGAGCAGCAGAGCAAGCTGATGGCGGCTCACACCTACCAGCCTCACTGCACACTGCCATGTCTGGGCACGGGCACAGACCCTCTGCCTCCCCACAAATGTCACAGAGCAAAGGGCCCCGACTT
>JADRCD010099608.1:531-34269 GCA_019843815.1 Montemys delectorum | reverse complement strand
TATTTACATTTCAAAAGTTATCCCCTTTCTCAGTTTCCCCTCTGCAAACTCTCTATCCCATCCCCACTTACCCTGCTTCTATGAAGGTGCTCCCCCACCCACCCAGCCCCTCCCTCCTCCCTGCCCTAGCATTCCTCTATACTGGGGCATCAAGCTTTCCCAAGAACAAGGGCCTCAGTTCCCATTGATACCAGATAAGGTACCTTCAGCCCCTTCAGTCCTTCCCTTAACTCCTCCATTGGGGTCCCTGTGCTCAGTCTGATGGTTGGCTGCAAGCCTCTGCATCTGTATTGGTCAGGATCTGGCAGAGCCCCTCAGGAGACAGCTGTACTAGGCACCTGTCAGCAAGCACTTCTTGACATTGGCAATAGTGTCTGGATGTTGCAGCCGCCTGAGGCTACACACGAACAGGGTCTCTGGAAGAGGGGAAGGAGTCTAGGAAAATAGAGGAATTGGACGGTGAGAGTTAAAAATGGGACTGAGCCATGGTTTCTGCTCAAAGTCCAATGTGTATTATTAATCTGCGAATTAAGTATACAGGGAAAGCCCTTCCCCCAGAAGCCAGAATCTTGTTGCCAAATTAGCATCTAGTTGCTAGCAGAAACTCTCCAGGTGAAGGTACTCAGGAACTCAGCAGGTGGTGGCTCCTAGCAGGAACTTCAAGAGAGAGGCAGAGAAGTGGCCCAGAGCCACAGTCAGAGACAGCAAGACCAGCTAACACCAGAGATAAATAACCTGATGTCTCTGATTGTGGCTTGTCCCTCCTACAAGCCTGTGTGTCAGCACTCCTGGGAGACCAGTTCTCTCTGGGAGGAATTTAGGTATGGAGAGCTGTGAGAGGTTAGCTCTGAGGTGCAGAGGGAAACCAGAAGGATCCTGTCTCCCCCTGTTCCTTGGTTCCTGTGTCCTGGTGGCTCTGGGTGGGTCCCTCTTGGTTCAGGAATTTGAGCAGAAATGGTGGTCTTACCTGTGCTCTCAGGTGTGTTAGCACTTTTGGGAGACCAGCTCACTTTAATGGGACCTATGTATGGTGAGCTGTGGCACAGGGTCAGCTCAGGGTGCTGATGGAAATCGGAAGCAGGAAATGAATTTTAAGAGTATTTCAAATATAATGTTTGTCCATATTGTTCCCTGGGATACTAAAAGAAATTTTAAGTCCTAAGAGGAAAGGGAATAAAATAAACTTTGTAAATACTAAAAGAATCCTGTTCATGTGCTTTTCTAAGCCGATGTTGTTGGACACCAAATACCTATTTAGATTTCATTTCCAAGGGTGACATAACTTTTTCTTTTTTTATGGTCGATATTGTGCTTTATTATAATCTTTCTTTCTTCTTCCCTCTATATGCTCCCATATTGTTCCTCCTTGTTCTCCTTCAAATACATAGTCTCTTTTTTCATTGTTATTGCTTGCATGTTTGTATTTGTACATGCATATATATTCCTGAATATAACTGATTGAGTCTATATGTTACTTGTAATTGTTTTTAGATAGTAATATTTTTGATGTGCTGGAAATTATAATTTTGAAATGACTTTATAATTAAAGCTTTCTTAGACATTAATTTAAAAATATATAGAAGAGGCTTGCAATTTAACAAAAATATATTAGAGGCTAGGTAAATGAAAAAAAGTGAAAACCTACTGATTTTCTGTAAACTGAAAGAAACTCTCACTTTGGATTTAAAAGGTCTCACATATTCTCTTAGCTGTGTGACCTTGCAGAAGTCACATATCTTTCCTAGGCCTCGTGTTTCTCATTTCTGAAATTAAAGAATGAAGAACATGAAATCTAAAACCACCATCCCCATTCTAAAGTGCTCTCTTGTGTAATCTTGAAAATTGTGGGAAATTGTGGGTGTTGGGAGGTTGTCTCTTTATAGTTGTTTTAAATAGTCCATTGCGTTCCTATTTCTACTCTGATGCCTGTATGGTATCACTTGTGGGAAAGGGAAAGAATATATATTAAGGCCACATTCTGCAGCAGACACTCTCTTCTTTTCCCATAAAGAGGCCTCATATATAATTACGGGTAGCCCAACCTTCTCATTCAAGGTCTGGGTACTTTCTATATTCCCTAGCTTCTACACCTTCTGCTGACCTCTGCCAAGATTGGTGGTATAATAAATACCTTCCATTGAGAGGTTTGATCCAAGGAAAGGGTAATACAGGATCTTGAAATAGATTCATAGTCATTTGGGCAATGGGTTTTGAGTAACCAGGTAAATATATCAAGAAGCCACTTCCCTGTTTTATATCATAGGAAGGACGTGCCAGGAAAAAGAACAAGAACAAAACTGTGCAACATTCAGAATCCAGAGACTAGGTCCAAGTTGATAGATCTAAAGGTGGTCCTTTCTACCCTTAGGGTTACAGAATGATTACTGATCAGGATGAATGGATCCACAGATCCATATATTTCCCTCCATACAATGAAATGGAAATATTTCACAACAATACAAAAGGAAAAACTCATGATCTGCCAAATGGCATGCATGTATCCCCAGGAAGTATGCTAAGCAAATGGAACGAGACACAAAGGAATATAGAATGAATGTTTTAATTTATATGAAATTCAGGCAGATGGAGTTGATAGTGATAGAAAGATTAGTGGCTACTTTGGGCCTTCAGTAAGGGAATTGGAGACTAAAAACCTAAAATTCTCTGGGATGATGATATTGCTGTCACTTGATTATCACATTGGCTTCACAGATGTGTGCATTTGTCAAAACTCAAACATAAAATAGGTTCGTTTCATTGTATGTAAATTATACTTCAATGAAGTTGATTTATAAAGAAAATAAGCATCAACAAAATGACTGCCTAGCAAAACTCTCATCTGTTAAACAGCAACAACAAAAAAAACATACATTCCATATCATGATATGATTTCTCTTGTTCTATCCTGATAGAATTTTTCTTAAATATGTGGGCACATGTTTTAGAAAGAAGTATATTGTGTTTTTGTATAAGGAAAGAGACTGTCATACATCAGTCATACATCATAATTAAGGATGAATTCTGACCCCAGAGAGATATTTTCCTTGATCCTAGTCCATCTTCATTCAACAACAACAACAACAACAACAATAATATCTCACAGAAGGCAGTATGAACCCAGAAGCCCTACATTCATGTGTAGGGCCTGCCTCTTAGACCTACAGAGTCCAGTGTAATTGTCAGAGTAGGCAAGCCTGGTAGGTTTTATCTTATTCTCTCCAAGGCCCTTTCGAAGAGACCACTCTGGTCATGACTATTTTGCAAACAAGAAAACCAAGGCTAAATTCACATCAAACAAGTGTTAGGACTTGAGCCCAAACCTCTTAACATCTGTCCTGTTATGTCCCTTGAGGGGACTTGTATGACTTCTGAAAATAGAGTCCCCTTCTTTTGAAAGGTGAAATGACAGTGGTGCTTCCATTTAGGAGCACTTTGAAAACAAATGAGGTGCTTTGTGTCTTTGAACTGATGAGTGCAATGAATGTCAACAGTTTCATTACTATAGGCACAAAGTCTCCAGTCATTTACAGCTTTTGAGTTAAAGACAGATATCACTACTTCTGCTCATCTTCCTGCTGGTGGGTTCTCCTCTGCAACAGGAACTAAACCTGGAAAGTTCAAAAGTGAGCAACAATTCAATTCAGGCCACTAAAAGTTGTTCACTTAAAACAAGAAGGTTCATACTACTATGCAGTTGGCTATTGACAGCAATTAAAGGAATTCTTTCAATTCAAGAGACAAGATCCTAAAATATTAAGGATTTATTGGAAGAAAGTCCAAGTTCATAGATGGCCACAATAGCCATGCTTGGAATCTAAGCACTGAGGATAGGGATAGAATAAGAGATCCAGAGTTCAAGGCCAGCCTGCCTGGGTTACATGACAAGATCTTGTTATTAAAGGAAGGACAGTGAGATATAGAAGAGATATAAGTTCAAATGAAGGAAATTTAAAACTCTCATTTGAAGTGATTGCTCTCCACATAGAACCTCCTCGTAACGGGGACCAATGCACAAAAACCTGCTGATAACTACCTAAAGGTTTTAGAAATAGATTATTTTCTACTGCAATTATGCTATGCCCATTTAAACAAATAATCCAATAACCCTTTGACTTCATTTAATGTTGTAATAATGACACTTGAGATGCTAAAAGCAGTACCAAAATTGGATGTTGTATGATTGGTTACAAACTGCCCCATATAGGACCTTTCTTTGCTGAGTTACATCATTGTTATGCAATCAATGGAAGATGCTGTCAAGAACATTTTGGCACAGTACCTAGCACACTATAGGAACTTCATGATGGCTAATATCCCACTTATACAGCAATCCTCCAAGATTTAAGAGGGCAAGATTTTCTTGGAAGCACTCTATTTTTATTATAGCAACTGTATCAACAGGGGTTGTGTCTGCCTTAACTTCTGGGCTAAAGGGGGCAAATACAATTACAACAAATGTGTTACCATGTCTAAGCTTAAATTCCCATCTCTCCATCACAGAAAATATTGTATAAGAAGACTTTCCCAGAGGCTAATTCACAACTAGAGTCATATGAGTCTTAAAACAACAACAAAAACAAAAACAACTAAAAACAAACCACCAGCTGTCACTGATCATTTTTATCTCCTTTTACAATAGTGTAGCTAAGGTGAGGACATTCCTAGGAATGGCTGCCAACAGTGTCCAGAATGGTTATTGAGGACAAATTCAGCCTCATGTGTAATTATGTCAGATAGAATAAGCATCCTTGAGTGCCCTAAAGCCAGTTTCCTCTACTGTGACAGAGGTGATCACCATCACCATCATGCAGGGCTCTGCTGTAAAGGGGATCTGCCAGACCCCCTTTTGTTGACTGGCAAAGAACTCCCACAAGCTATCTAGTTCAGAATTCTGGGAAAGACTTGGATCCAAGTGGAGTATTGGTGTCTTTCTTGAAATTTGAAATGGGATGTGGCTGAGTCAGTAGATAACTGCCATTGATGGACTTGTGAAGACTTAGCAACCGAGGGGACCAGTGGGACTATCATGTTTGACCCATGCTCTCAGAGAAGCAGAAAAGGCCATTCAATCTGAAAGAGAAAAGACTGATGCAGCACCACAAACAGAATATGAGAGAGAAAAGTCAAAGAAAGATCGAAGGAGAACTTGGATGCTCTTCATATTACCTGCTGCATTTAGCCCTTTTAACTCAAACAAACTTGAGTCATGTCCAGTACCCTCCTGTCAATTTCTTCCATCATAATCCTTAAGATTTCACTTCTCTGGTTAACCTCTTAGATTAGTGATTTTACAAAACAATCTATCATATTAGCTCTTCAACAAAATATTTAATTACCATCCCCACCATTAGATTTCATTAATAGATTGTCAAATAAATTATTTAGTTGTTGATTTTCCTCTATCCCTCTTCAACCTCATTTCTCTGACCTCCCTTGTCCACTTCCATAGCCTGTAGCCTCAGTGGTAGTTTGCATGAGAATAACTCTTGTGTCCTCGTATTTGAATAAGGGAATTTGAATGCTTGGTTTCCAGTTGGTGGAACTGTTTGAGAAGAATTAGGAGGTGGTCCCTTGTTGTAAGAGGTGTATCACCAGAGGTGGACTTTGAGTTTTCAAGAGCCCATGCCATCCCCAGTTAGTCTCTCTCTGCCTCATTGTTGGTGTTTCAAATTATAAGCTCTTCCTATTGCTCCAGGGCCATGACTGCCTACCTGTTGCCACGCTCCCCACCATGATGATCACGGACTTACCCTCTGAAACTGTAAGCCCCCAATAAACTTTCTTTTTTAAGTTGTCTTGATCATGGTGACTTTTCACTGTAATAGAAGAGTAATTAAGACAGGCTCCTTTCCACCAGCATGTCACCTATGCCCAGTACCCTCCCCCTACACTTTCACAACATATCTATTTCCCTCTCATGATCTCCTTACTAGTTTCACAGTATACATCTACACCCACCCCAACTCATATACATACAAACATATAAACATAAATTAGGATCTACATATGAGAGAGAACATGTGATTTTTATCTTCCTGAGCCTGGGTCATCTGTCTTAATATACTTTAATGTCTATTTTGCTACAGACTTCATATTTTATCTTTCTTTACTTTACATTGTAATTCTCTATGTCCATCCTTCCCTTTCCCTCCCTCCCTCCCTCCATGTCCCTCCCTCCCTGTCTGTCTGTTCCTCCCTCCCCCCATTCCTATCCATCCCTCCCTCCCTCTCCCCTCTCTCTGTCACATTTTCATTACCTACTCAGCTGTTGATGGACATTATTGACTGCTGGTCCCTACATCTATATGACTTAGTTGAGTTTTATTGCTGTGAATAGACATCATGACTCTTATAAAGGAAAACATTTAATTGGGGTTGTCTTATAGTTTCAGAGATTTAGTCCATTATTGTTGGGGGGGGGGATAGTGGCATGCAGGCAGACATAATGATGGAGAAGAAGCTGAGAGTTCTACAATCTGATCTGCAAGCAGCAGGAAGAAAACTGGCTTGAACTTCTGACGCCTCAAAACCAAATCTCTAATCATGCACTTCCTCCAACAAAGCCACACCTACTCCAAGTCCACACCTCCTAATAGTACCACTTCACTATGGGCCTATGGGGGTCATTTTCTTTTAAACCATCACAATGTCTGAATGTTTCTCAAAGGTGAGTTTTGATAGGGAGGTTGCAATGAAAGTCTGAAAGCAGGTCCATAAATGAGTAAAGTACCTTGTAACCAATAGAATAAAAGAAGTCTAGAAATAACATTAGAGAGCCAAGTAAAATCAGCAATATAAATGAAGTAGTTAGCCTAGCCTTCTGCCCATGTTGGCTTGATTCTACTTCCAGCCTTCTCCCCATTCTGATTCACTTTGTCCTCCTACATGTACTCATTTGCCAAGACTTTACCTTGGCCTCATAATTAGTCTGTCATCCTCCTGCCTCACTCACTCCATTCCACAAACACCATTGCTAGCACAGTCCCTTGTCATGGACTCCTTTATCCTTTGCCTCCTCTACTACAATGTCCGTTCATGAGGTCCAGGATATAAATATTGCTCATCAGTCAGATTTAACTATCCTAAATGAATTTTCCAAAGATTAAAGCATATGCTTCATTGCTAATTGTTTGATAATGGTCTAAGCGAGTTTTATTCATGCTTATTGTTTGCTTCCCATGTGCTCTTGAAGCTCCACAAGGCCATGGACAATGAATGATTCATCTTTGAAGCCCCAGTACTATACAGTCAGACCTTGAACAATTTTGAGTGGATGAAAGAATGTGACGGTTAGAAAAGTAGAATGAGGACATGAAGCACTATCAAGGTACGAGGATAGCACTTGCCATTGTTATAGTCATGTAATGAATCTCAAAACTTATTGTCATGAAAAATGCTTTATGATTGTCATGGAAATACAAAAAAGGTGTCTGTTTAAGGAATTTTGGAATTTCATCATGGATCTCTTCCCATTTTGTGATCTTCCATGTTGTTGGTAGATGTCATCAGAACTGGAAGTCATCTGAAAGGTAGATTTATGTAGACATGCAAAACATCAAGCCATATACAGCTGATACTAGCTGTTGGAAAGAAGTTTAGATGAGATTCAACTATAACACTAACATATGGTGCCTAGGTATGGTTTAGATTTTGTCACAGTAAAGCCATCAGAGAATAGTCAAGATTCTTCTCTGCCTACAGAGAGATCCAGCACAAGGGTTCCAATATTCAAGGCAGAAGCTACATTGTCTCTAAGGACCCAGGCTTGAAAGCCATATAGTATCAACTCTACCATCTTCTAATGGATAAAACAGTCACACATCTACCAGATAATAGAGGGACCTCATATAACTCTATAGAAGTATGTCCCACGAAGTTTTGGAGCTACTGACTAAAACCACTTCAGGTTAACACTTTTCTAGTCCATCTACTTTTTATTCATCCTAAACAAAATCAATGTCCAGAGAATTTACATAGTTTATTCAGTGATAGCAAATGAGTGACAAAGTCCCTTACTTCAGCCAGTTCAGCTTCCATTTTCTTCATGACTTAAAAAGGGAAAGTTTTTCTTTTGCTTATGAAGTTTCAGTCATGGCCCATTGGTCCCATTGTTCTAGGGCTTGCAATGAGGTAGACTTTTATGGTAATAAGCACATGCTAGAATAAAGCTACTTACCTCATGTATTTGGGAAGCAAAGATATAAAGACAGGGAGGAGCTAGGGTGCTGATTTCTCTTTTAAGGAAATGTCCCCAATGACCTAATTTCCTTTCGCTAGGCTCTACCTACCTACTAAAGGTTCCACCATATACCAATTGTGGCATTGGCTGAAGCCAAACATTCAAGACATGGGTACCTGAAAGACATTTACAATTAAACTATAATACTAAAGAAACATTTCTGATCACATATACTATTAATCTGGAAAAAATTCATGTGATCAACAAAGAGAAAGACACCAGTTTCTTCTGATATGGTTTATGCAAAAGACTCCGATGACAATAACATTGGCACATAGCTCACTAGCATCTTCATTATTGGCAAATTCAGTAAACCATGCATTTCTACTCATAAAAGAGTCTCTTTACTATTGCTAAAATGAGAAACAGAAACCAGTTATCAAACAAAGGGTGTGAAATAATGTCTAGATAACATTGTAGAAAAAAAGTTTTTGTACACTCAGATAGTACAGTATAAAAAGAACAAAAATATATACGGTTAATGAGAAGCTAGTACCAATCTCTCTCTAATGTTCTCTTCCTCTGTTTTGAGTCCACATTTATAAAAGTAAGAGCATCACCACGCCCAAACAGTTTATATCCCTAGCTTCATCAATCAGCTATAGCCAGAAGGGTCAAGTGGAAAACTACAGACAGTGCCAGGAAAGGTTGCTCCTCAATTTCAAGATGTGTCTTGGTAAACAATGTTTATCATGGTTCTGAAGCCACTGTGGCTCTGAGTATCCATCTCTCCAAAGAAAGAAACCACTGAGACATATGACCATGAGGATATAAACAACAGATCCTTGTTCCCATTGCATTATGTAGTATGCAAAAGCTTGGCACATGCCGTATAATGAAGTATAAGTTTGCTTGGTACTTCTCATGGCCACAAGACCATAACTATTGGGCCACAAATTATTAAGGATCATATAACCTGTCTCATAGCCTATGCTATAAGCAGTTCTTGCCATATACATGATATTTGATTATCCATAGCTCAAATTAAGAGAAGATATAAAAAAGTAATCATCACTCAAGGTAGGATGAGATTTTGTAAAACAAACAAAAACTTTCATCATGCACATTAGTATTTCTGGAATCATACCGTATTGCACTAAGATGCAGAGGCCAACTGTGGGAAATTTTGCTTTAAATAATAAACCAAAGCTCATTTTATTATTGTTGGTAGTGGTGGTGGGTTTTTGTTTTTGTTTTTGTTTTGGGGTTGTTTGTTTTGTTTTTTTCAGGTTTGTTATTGTTGTTGTAGTAGTTATTGTTATTGTTGTTGTTGGTAGTGGCAATTTGAAACAGTTTTTCCATGTAGCCTTGGCTGTCCTGGAACCTGCTCTGTAGACCAGGCTGGCCTCAAATGCACAGAGATCCACCTGCCTCTACCTCCTGGGTGCTGGGATTAAAGCGTATGCCGCCGCCGCCGCCGCTGCCGCCGCCGCCACCGCCACCACCACCACCACCCAGCTGAGTTGTTTGCGTCTTTTGAGAATTCTTACCGCCACCACCACCACCACCCAGCTGAGTTGTTTGCGTCTTTTGAGAATTCTTTTTAAAAGATTTTTTATTTTATGTGTATATGTGAGGCCCTGCATGTATGTATGTGCACCACATGTATACTTAGTGCCTTTAGAGACCAGAAGAGGAACATTGAATTCTATAGAACTGGGCTTACAGGGAGTTGTTCCCACCACTCCATGTGGGAGGCTACATGCCCTCTGATATGATGGCATATTTGTATAAAAGGGAGCTTTAAAAATGTCAAGTGATTTCACTGTGGATCTTCCAAGAACAAGGGAGTTTAAACGATCACTAGGTGCCTGGTATTAGCTCAAATCCTGCCCTGGGTTACAAACTGAGAAGGAACTGCATGGCCTTCCAATGTCATTTTAACCAGTCTCACCTGAGAACTATTTGATTGGACTGGAGAATCCACCTATCTTTGTCTTCCTTATTTCTGATTTGATAAGATCCCAGACTCACGGAAGTTTATGGGTTTTTTGTTTGTTTGTTTGTTTGTTTGTTTGTTTTTGTCCAATAGAAAAGTTAACCCAACCTATTACTTTCCTGGTCCAAACAAAGCACCAGTGCTATATCTACTAGCAGACTGATTTCAGTCTTCTTTTGACTGACTATATACAAAGTTCTGCCCTTGAACTAGCTTTACCATCTTGTAAGCACCTTCATTAATTAATGAATACAACTTTTCACATGTGCTCATTCTGTATTTGTATGAGAAGTATGCTATTTTTTAATATTTTGAAAACCAAACTACAACATTAGGCACAAGTGTGCTGTTGCTTCAATATCTTCAGGTACAGGTTTATGGGCAAAGTGGATTGCAAGATTTCTTCCAGTGCCAATAATGTTAGATGCCTTCAATAAAAATATGGTATAAAGTCCTTAGGAGTGTCGGATATCAGTTAAAGACAGAAATTATCCAATGAAATTTTTCAGAAAGGCTTAAGTACAATTATGTAGAAAAATGAATTCTAACTAAACAAAGAATTCTCAAAGTGATCATCAAACACTGTAGTTTTAATACTGATGTCTTCTCCAAAATCTGTGCTGAAATTTAATCCTCAGAGCAACCGTAGCCATGGGAGTACACAAGGCTAGTTCCCTCAGGAGGACACAGTAACAATGCACCATATTAGAAGCAGAAACAGCTCTCATGGGATATTGATCCTGTGAGTATCTTGATTCAGATTTTCCAGTCTTTAAAACTATATTAAAAATGTCTATTGCTCCTAAGTTACTCCCTTTGTCGTATTTTATCACAGTAATACAAACCAGCCAATATACTAACATGATTATCCAGGATTATTAGACTCTAACAAGAGCATCCTTTCCTGTCTGGAGATAGTTGTGAATTCTTGTGCTCTTGTCAGGAGATAGTTATAAACTCTAATGGTGCTTGCCTTGGGGAGCAAAGTTAGATCACCAATAAATATGAAAGACGCATTTTTACTGTTATGTGAGAGCCTGAGACAACCAGATGATAAGCAACAATCTGGATGGGTCACTAGGCTCCTTGCTATCTAAAGTGTGATGCCAGGGCCAACAGAAAAAGACATTACCTAAGACCATGTTAGAAATTCTCAAGCCAAGACCCAACTATGACCTGGGAGAACAGATCTGAATTTAAACAAGATTCCTTGGTGAATGACAAATACATGGGACTTTGAAAAGGACTGATCTGCTTGCAGGATTCAGAAGTGGTTTTCAACTTGGTCATGCATTAGAATGACCTGAAGATGCTTTAGGCTTATAGAGAGTGAGTGTTGTCAGTATCCTCCACTGTAGGATGGGAAAAGAAGCTGACAGATGGAAAACAAAAGGCAGCCTTCTCAAATCTGTGCTGCATAAGAAAATAATCAGCAAAGGGGCTTAACAATATGAGGCTTTTTCAGTTGAGGTTCTTGGAAGGGAGCCAGCAAAAGGGAGGCTGGGGTGTAGATTGGGAAGCAGGACAGCTAAGCCTGTGGTTCTTCTCTTGTTTCTCTTGGGGATGAAGATATTTGTTACTGACCAGGATTCTTGTCTTCTGTCCTAGCTACTTCTGTTCATTAGGTATATCCAGAGTTGAAGAGCAGTTATCAGAATCTTAACCAGGTTCTTTTCTTCATACAAAGCTTTACAGTAAGAAATTGCCATGATAATCACGTTAGAATTCCCTCTATCATAGCCTACCATGGCTATTTTTAGAACTGCTATTCTATGAGCACAAGGCACTTAGGTTAAGTGCCGGTGGCTTGCAAATGTAAGACCAAATACTTAGATGTAAGACTAAATACATAGATGTATTCTCACAACTACAGTCCAGTAATCTGTTTAGTACAGGTCTTTGGTTATTTCAGTCTCTAAGAGTTGCTTGTAGGTCTGGTGGGTTGGGGAAACAAACACAACCTGGTGAATGCTAAGAGATAGTATTACTGGCAAACTTTAAAAGCAATGTATATGTAAAAACAATCAAGTAATAAGCTCACTGAGAGTAACTTCATTAGAATACAATTAGCTACTGTAATAAACACGGAGCTTATAGGTCTCCCACAGAAATTTTGTTTGTTTGTTTGTTTGTTTTAAATTGTTTTAAGCAAAAGATTCATGGGCTGGAGGAAAATTCTAAGATTACCACCACCACCACAACAGACCACAGACCGAGTAGCTTATAGACAATCTTACACTTTTGGAAAGATCGGGTTATCAATGTGATTAATTTCTATGAAAGTTTCAAATTATAGACAGCCAACTTCTCATAATCTCATATGGAAGAAAAGATGAGAGAATTCTCTTCTAGCAGGGAACTAATTCTACTCATGAGGGCTCTGTCCTCATGACTTCACAACTTCCCGAAGGCCTCACTGCCCAAGACCCTAACATCAGAAATTAGAATGTCAATAAGCTGGCAAGCATATCAACATACATTTCATAGCATAACCACGTCATTTGTCTGCCTCAAACTAGTGTACTAAGCAGAAGTTTGTTAGCTCTTACAGGAAATAGTTTTATGGATGAGATTAGATATAGGAACATATCAATTCAGGTCACATATTGTGGGTGGTGGAAGTGTATGTGGATGTGTGGATGTAGGTGAAGATATGAATATAGTTACACATGGATGTGTGGCCATATGGAGGCCTGAGGTCAACATTAGGTATTAGTTCTGAGAAACCTTGTATTTTGAGACATGGTCTTTCATTAATTAGCTGGAGCTCCTTAAGTGGGTAGGCTAGCTAATCAGTGATCCTCAGATATCCATCTGTCTCTGCCTCCTCACTGCTGGAACTAAAAGCACATGCCACTACATCAGGATTTTATATAAGTTTGAGAGGTCAAACTCAAGACCCCATGCTTGTAAAGACTAAACTATATCCCTAACCAATGATCACATTTTATCAGTTAGAACCCAGTACTTTGCCTATACCACACCACAACTGAACCTAGGATTGTAGACTAGCTGTATACTCAGAAGACAATATGGTTTAGCAAATGATTTTACTCCAGCAAGTCAAGAACACTGTTTCAACATGGGCTGAAACCCATGCTGAAAAATAAACCAACATGCATTTGACTTGAAATATAGGTTTCAATAACAGTAGAAAAACATGGTGTTGCTATTTGTATGCAGTCATAATTATAAAATTTCTTACACTGGGTCATGGCCATAAAGCTAAAACCATTCTTCTAAAGTAATATCCCTATAGACCATATGAACAGAGGCACCTGAAGAAGAAAATAGTAACTCAAATGCTAAAGGGAGTCTTAAATCCTTAAGAAGCTGAGCAGTCATGAGCATGCTTAAATATTCATAAGTGACACTAACATAGAAAGTAAGGCACGGCTGTATGACTGATCCCCCAAAACACTGGCAAGTAAGTAAGGTTTAACTTAAGTACCCACTCATGTCCTTGGTAGCAGCCTACCTCCAGTCTCCAGGGAGCTAACCTGTATACATGCATGCCCAATATGAGGGCAAAATTCAGTAGCTAAACTGACATGGAAAACCCATCATGAAGGAAGAGCAGGACGCTGTTAAGGTTGGATAAAAGGCTGACTTCATCACCTTTTATGACCCCAAATCTTGCTCTAGTTTAAATTCCAAACACTATACATGGTGCTGTGTATGAGCACTAGTGTGTACAAATGTGAGTGCATTTGACCACATTCTCATATGTGTGCTGAGACACAAGAGGGGTAAAAATAGCAGAAATGTCCAGAATGGTTGATAATTCTTAGCAAACAAATAAAGCCAGATTGAGCCATTTTAAAAGGGTATAATAAAGAAAATCATTTTAGTGGGGTTTTTCTAGGGAGAGGCAGGACATAGCTAAAAACAATATAAGAGAGATGATGTTTTGGGTGTTAGGATCTGTGGTGAGCTATAAAACAACAGCAACAACATGTTCTTTAGAGTTGAAATTGCCAGACCTACATTTAGCTCCCAAAGAGAGATCACTTACTCTTCCCATTGTACGAATTAGAAAACTGAGTCATAGAAATTATACTGGGGATGTCAGGAACTCACCAAATAGGACTGTCTATTTGTGGAGCAGAACATACTAGGGTAGCAAAAAGTTAGAATAATGACCGCAAGTCCCTTAAGAAGGGTAACTTGAGCTTTTGAGCATTGGGCCCAAGCTAGCCATCCTTACTTGGGTGCCCTGGGCTACAGTTTCTCCAAGGAGAAAGATCCAAGAGTCATAAACACTGGAAAATACTATTATTTTGATGTGCCCCATCTCTTTCCCACACTACCACCCTCCAAATGAAAAAGAGTGTGTTTAATCACCTGTAAAACAGGCATTCTATTCAATTTTCCCATACAGTTCTATAAAATGCAGCCCCTCCTTTTCCTTCCCATCCCTCTCCCACCACCCACCACCCACTAGAACTAGGCTGGATGGAGACAGTCATTTCTTAGAAACACTAAAAATACACATTACATCATTCCTCCCACATAGCCTTCCACCCCCAACAACCAGCCAAGTAATATGAGCCCCTCCGCACAGCCTGCCATAGCCTCCCTTTGAGGTCTGTGTTTTTCCTATTTATCGTACCTGGGAGACTGACAGACATATGTTTTATGATACATTATATATTAGACTTGGCTAGAGGCTCCATTTCCATTAAAGATGACTAAAGCACTAAGTTATAGCTGCCTGGACCTCCCCTGCTATTTGTTCTCTGAAGCTGTTCTCTGAGCTGTATTTCTGTCTTTTAGTATGACATTTGCTTACAATATGGACTGAACTTGGCCATGAAAAACCAAAGACTCCTTATTTCTACAATATTTTTTAGAACAGAGCTCTAGAGTCCTCATCCTGAATTCTTCCAGTTCTCAGTTCTGATGATTGCCTGAAATAGACAAGTGCTCCCCGAAGCTGCAAAATCACATCTCTCTTTAAAATACCAGCTAAAACTGAGAAAGATATGGTAAAAACACATCTACTGTTCTTCAGAATGCAGTTACAGGAGTTGCTGTTCCCTTCAGGCAACTGCTCTGCTATCATTCAGTGGTTACTGCTCAGTAATTGATTAAATGCTCACCTTCATTCATAAGACACACACTTTTGGGGGTTAGTGTTTTTACTGCTGCATTTTTTTAATTTGGAATAATACTTTGAGATCAATTTAGACAGCATGCTATTGCATAGGTAATTAGTAAAATAAACAAAGTGAGTGCATAAAAGTAGAAGCAGCATTCAAAATCAAATCAACTTTCATCAGCACTACAACCTATGAATGAAAACTGGTAAGGGAGAAAGGAATTTCACTTATTCGGTGCAAGATTCATTGGTTACTGAAAAATACACATCAAAAAGCTTCATTTGCATAATAGAGGCTCTGCTATCTGAAGAAGCTTTAATGGAAAGGGTTTCCTGCAGTATACACAGACACAGAAAGACATTGCTACATGGGTCATTATTCCCATCCATAAAGACTACCAGCTTCACAGGTATAAATACAGCCAGGTCCAGAAAAACCAATGAGTTGTACCATAGACAGACATGAAACTAATAATAGATATGTAAATATGCACAAAGGATGAAAACATAACCCTTGGTAATTCTGTTTACCTGTAAGATGCCCATCCCTGCCCCACACAGATGATATTCCCTCTTATCACTTCCTATAGTTGTATCTTGTGAAGTAAAAGCTCCGTCTCAATTCTCCATCCAAAGACGAGTCATTCTTGAGTTGGGTGTGTGGAGCCACCATGCCCAACAGCTTTCACATTCACTGCTGAATGGAATAGCAAGCTTCTGGGATATTGATTATTCTTACTTTCTTAATACAGGATGCTTAATGTTTTTAAAACTCCTTTTGAAAAAGTAATGAGATCTTAAGGAAGCATATCACTACACTTTGCTTTATTCTTGCCTTACACAAAGATGAAATGACACTAGTCTGGATATGAACTGCTGTGTACTGAGAAGTGGTCCCATTTGAGATTGTAGTCTAAGCAAATACAGACTTAGAAGGCCATGACTGAGGCAGAACTTCTAGAACAGCCTATTGATATTGCTGCAAGTTGAAATTTAAAGAAAAAAATTCTCACTCTCCAAAGCAACCACAAAAAAAAAAAATCTGGACTCTAGAAATTGACCAAAGAGATAGAGTAAGTTGGTAAGCATTTATATAACAAGATGTATTCACACTGAAACAGTTGTTAATGCTCTGTCCCAGGGAGATCAGCAGGGAGGTGTGGCCTGAATCATTCAGGCAGTGAGATCTGGCCTCTAAAGACTGTCTGATCTCTTAAAGTAGTTCCTGTTCTAACAGAGCCTAGTCCTTCTCCATTGCTATCAAAAGAAAATGAGCTGGAAAACATGTCATAGGAATTATTCTATGTAAAGTGCTAACTACCTGTGCTAAGTGTTCAGTGAGTGTTAGTTATTATTCAAAAATAGTAGAATGACTACATGAATGCAATAATAGTAAAAGTCAAAACATAAAATCTTATTTACCCTGAATAAAGATGGAAGAGTTTGGTCTCTTCCCTTGAGGCTATTCTAAGCCTTTTCTCATAGCACCACAGCACTGTAATTCTCCTAAAGCAGGGCAGGCCTGAAGGATGAGCGTGTCCACTGCTGAGGGAGCTAACATGGTTTGTAGTAGAACACAGAAAAACTTATCCCCCAGGAGCATTGTCGCAAACAATAGCAATCCTATAGGTACACCATCAGAAATTAATAAAAGCACAGCTAGTTTGAAATTTCTTTATCATATGAGTTAGAAGTGTGTGTGTGTGTGTGTGTGTGTGTGTAATCTAGAGCTAGAAAAAATATAACTAGTGCGGGAACTGGTGAGTGTCCATGTACCCTTTAAGGGTCTAGAAAACTGTACTATGCTTAAGACTGAAGAGAGCCTTGCCTCTGGATAAAGGTGAGACTTTACCAGCACAAAAAATGCTATAATAGATGTATTAAATTTTGAATGCAATTTCCTAAACCATATACAGATCCATCAACATCAGATAAAATCCTTACTGACTGAAGGTGCTAAAAACATAGCCTCTAACAACGCTTTGCTAACTCAAACACTCTGAAAAAAAATCAAGATTACAATAAGATCATGAATCTTGCTTTAATTGAGTAGAGCCATCAGTGGCTGTACACTGATGGGGAGGCAGGTACTATTCAATCATTTCTAAGCAAGTTACTAAACACGAACAAAAATAGAAATTACACCCAAAGTACAGAGAATCGGAGTCCATAATTGCTACAATCTAGTATCAAGAACATTCAGTTTTCAACAAAAAGTTATGAGAAACAAAAAAAAAAAAAAACCAATCAGAACAATGTAACCCACATTCAAGAGATAACTGCAGGCAATAAGAAACACTTGAAAGACTGAGTGATGGACTTACCAGACAAAGACTTTAAAATAAGTTCAAAAGACTAAAGGAAACCACATTTAAAGAACTGAAAGAAAATATAGCAATGGCTCATCAAATAAGGACATCATGAAAGCAGCTTTTTAAGGTAAAACATTGTTCTTGTACTTTCCCTTAGTTCTTTACATGTGATCTCTTTGAGATCTTTGAAAATATTGCAAAATTACACACAGCTATTTTAAAGTGTAGTGAAAAAGCACATCAGGAATTTTGCAGGTAAATTTTCTATTGGTGGCCATCTGTAGGCGTTTGAATGTAATTGGCCCCCATAGACCCATAAAGAGTGAAACTATTAGGAGGTATGGCTTTGTTAGAGTAGATGTGGTGGAAGTGTGTCACTGTGGAGGCAGGCTTTGAGGTCTCCTGTGCTCAAGCTATACCTAGTGTGGCACACAGTCTCTTGCTCCTGCCTTCTGATCAAGATGTAGAACTCTCAGTTCCTTCTCCAGCACCTTATCTGCTTGAATGCTGCCATGCTCCCCACCATAACAATAATGAACTAATCTCTGAACCTGTAAGCCAGCCCCAATTAAATGCTTGCCTTTATGCTGTGGTCATGGTGTCTCTTCACAGCAATAAAACCCTAACTAAGACACTGTCTGTTCCATTTTGTGAAGACCACACTTGCCCATATTTTTGCTCACCTTCTCATTTTCTGTTAACAGCTAGATATTTTGAATATTTAATATGAGAACTCTGGAAATAAGATTCTCCCACATTCACAGAGTTTGGTGATATTATGGCTTGGGATTTTGTCTGCTTATTTTTGTTTCTATTTCATTTTATTTTTATCTTAAGATGTGGTCTCACTCTGTAGCTAGCCCAGGAGGTCTACAAATTCACAATTGTTCTGTCTCAGCCCTCCTAAGTGCTGGGATTATAGGCTATGTGGGCTTTGTCATACTTAACTCACAGCTTTGTAGTGCTTTAATAATTTTACTGATTCAATTTTATGAAGAATATATTCTTTTTCATGTTTTTATTATAGAATTTCTATTCTGCATCCAGACACTTATTAGTCAAAGTTCGTTACATGCTTGGAACAACAACAACAAAAAAATCTCATTACTAAATATTTAGGAATGTATGCCTATATACATATATGTAGGTAATAATTAATGAAAACAGAGGTCATAAATTTGAGAGAGAGAGCAGAATACGGTATATGTGGGTGGGATTTGAAGATGGAAGGTGAAGGGGGAGATGATGGGATTATACTATAATCCTAAAAGTAAAATTAATATATTTTAGAATCCTCAGTGTTTGCAAAAGACTCTTGTAGGCACACTGAGGAATAAGTAAATGACCTTGGTGTTTGGGCAGTTTAAAGTTTGCCTTCATTGTTACATGTAGCTTATTTAGCACTCAAGATCAGTGGAGTTGAAAGTGAATTACATTATGAGATTTTCCTGAGCAGGCATAATACATATTGTCCTGAACATGTATGTGGCCTTCTAGATTCCCAATAATGGAACTTAAAAACAAACAAACAAAAAAACTTAATTCCCCAGTACATCTAACCTTTTCTTCCTAAGTATTTTATTAATATATTGTTTGCCATATTTCTTATTCATATTTGTCTATAAGTATCTCAAAAAGTACCCTACAGAAAAGTTTGGAGTTAGGAAATATAAAGACATGCTTTTGGGGTGATTATTCCCAAGGTCTACCAGACAAATCAACTAAGGGCAATTCTTTGCAAACAATGTCCAATCTGAGTATTACAAAAGTAGATTTGTTAATTTCCAAAATATGACTCATGACTCAGTTGGGTAGTGATGGATGAAACCAAGCTAACTTAAATTGCCAACATTGTCATTTTTTTCTAAATAAGCACTTTCGTGTATAATTCTAAGATTGTGTGAGCTTCCAGAGATCATTCTAACAGTTTTATTGTTTCATTGTTTTTACAGAGGGACAATCATATAGAGGTCCTTTTCCATCATTCTCTGATGACTCTGTCTGTCAGAGATGATATAATCTCGTGTATGTGAATTCTCAAGAAATCCACTAATGCATTTAGCAATATCAAAGAAAATCAACAAGATTGTATGACGTAACACCAATATACAAAAATCAACCGCATTTCTGGGTGCTAATACTGAGCAGCTAGGACATAAATTGAAGGAACCATTCCAGTCTTAACACCAAAAAATGTAAAATATTTAAGAATAAGCATAACAAAAAGTCAGATATTTGTATTTCAAAACTATGTACATTATACAAAGAACTGAAATAAAATATGGGTAAACAGAAAAATATTACATTTTTTTAAAATTTGGAAGACATGGTATCATTAAGTTGCCTAGTCTCGCCAAGTTGTCTTGTTCTGAAACTCAATGTAATTCTTATAAAAAACCAAGATGTCTTTCTTTAGTGCTGAAATGGAGAGCTTTATCCTAACATTTAAACAGAAATGCAAACAGCCAAAGATATCAAAGTACTTGAAGAGCAGACTACTGAGCGGACAACTTATTCTTTCTACAGTAATGAGTTGAGTGTGGTGCTGAGGTGAGATTAAGCAAGCTTGGGAGTTAGTCCCATAGAACTGAGATTCTAGCTAGGAATTCCTCCTCGGGGTCAATTGGTTGTTTAAAAAACTGCCAGAAAGTTGATTTCTTTTCAACAAATGGTACTGGAAGATTGTCAACATTTTTAAAAAGGATGCAAATCACACACACACACACACACACACACACACACACACACACACACATACACACACCTCACTATATATCATAAACCTAAATTTAATGACTTCTAAGAAAGTAAAAAACCTTCTATGAACATATATAAGAAAATTCTTATGACCTTGATTTAGGTAAAGAGCTGTTAGATACCACATTAAAATCCATAAAAGAAAAACTTAATAAATTGGACCTTATCAAAAGTTAAAAATTCTGCTCTTCAAAAGTCACTTTTAAGAAAAATTAACGACAAGACACATACTGAAATCAAATATTCACAAATCTTACATCTAATAAAGACTATATATTCAGAATATATATTATACAATTTAACAATAAGAAGAAAATCCAATTAAAATTCTGGCAAAAGTCTTGAAAGACATTTCATCAAAAAAATAAATACATAAGAGAAAAATTTTAGTAGTAAAATTTGAATTATCATCACAACTAGCTTTCATTCACTCTCACAAGAATGACCATTGTCAAAACAATAATTAAGGCCTGGGGACATATCTAAGTAGGTGGCAAGACTGAGGGCCTGAGTTTGATTCCCAGGACCCACACAGTGGGAGCAGGGAACTGACCCTTGAAAATTGTCCTGTGACCTCAGGACATACAACCCTGTCCTGTGTCACAAAACACACACACACACACACACACACACACATACCTGAATGCACACACAATTAAAAAAATAATAAAAAACATTTAAAAAGTAAGTGTTGGCAATAATATACAGAAGAAATGCAAATACTTGTGTTTTGCTGGTACATCTGAGGATATACTAGAGTACAGCTGCTTTGGAAGACAGGCAATGGTCTTAAGAGTGTAGATATCATTTTAGAATGTGATCTGCCAATACTACTCCTAGTTATCTGGCCAAGAGAAAAATTGACAACAACATTCGCAGAAAGATGTGCATAGGAATGTTCACAGCACCATTAATCATAACAGCAAAAAGGTGGAAACAATCAAGGGGATATTGAAAACATGTACAGCTCCAAAATAGAAAACCATACAGCAGGAAAGACAGCCCTCCCCAGAGAAGAGCACACTAATTGGTTGCCTGGTACCAAATAGTCAGCCCTGAAAACATGCACACAAGGAAGGACTCAATAGCTTACATTTTGAAACATAGAAGTATATGCAAATATGTATATGCATGCAATAACAATCAATGAAAAAGAGGTCATGAGTTTGAACAAGAGCAGTGAGGGGTTTCTGGGAGGGCTTGGAGGGAATCTAGGAAAAGGAGAAATGTAATTAAAGTGCAATCTCAAATACAAACCAAAAGAAAAGAAAACTATCTCCCAACAAAAAGGAGTAAAGTTTCAACAACATAGTGCATTATGGCTAAACTTCAAAACTATTCTAACTGAAAATAGCTGCATTCAGGAGACCTTACATTACATGGCTCTACTTAGAGGAAATGTCAGAAGAAGCAAATTTATAAAAATAGATAGTAGATTACTGAATGCCTGAGGCTGAGAAGAGAAAGGTTGCAAATGGACATAAGTGATCATTTTTGTTAGCAGGGGGTGAGGGTGATGGAAATGTTCTAAAAGTGGATTGTGCTGATGGCTTCTCGATTCTGAAAACAATTTGAGAATCACTGAACTGTATATTTTAAATGAGCGAACTCATAGTATGTTAATTATGGATTAATAAAGCTGTTAAAAATTAAATACAACCATGATAATGAAGAGGCCACCCCTAAATAAATCACTATTAATTGTGTTAAACCATCCAGAGAAGCACAGTGTAGATGCGTTTACCAGAAGCACAGCCTGAGGAAAGGAATTAATTCCTAGGGGCAGATGGTTCATTTCAGCAAATGGAGAGACCACACAGACAGCAACAGGGGTGTAACCCTGTGCTTCCCATCTCTGGAATCTTTGGGGTGGTGCAACCCCATTCCAGTTTTGCATCCACTACTCCCAATCTCATGCCTTCTCAAAGGGGAAAGAAGCAATAAATTACAATGTATTATACTCTGGAAATCAGAATAATTGTGTGCTCATTGAAGAAATCTACATTTTCAAACAAATGTTTTGAGATAAAGGCTCATATGTCCTTCCAAACAGAAGAATGGTAGTTAATATTGATAATTAAGGAACACTCAAATTACACTGTCTTTATAGGAACAGGCCCACATGACTCATGTTAGTCACAACTCTCCTGTCATATATGCCTATAGCAGATGAATAAGCAGTTTTCAAATATTATTATTGGTGTCGGTGTGGTTGTGAACTCAAAGTAAGCACCTTTAGCCATGGGGCCATCTCATTGGCCAATAATCAATAATTTTAAGGTAAATATAGTTTTTACTTAGTGAACACTATCTACCTATCTATCTATCTATCTATCTATCTATCTATCTATCTATCTATCTATTTATTTTGTACAAGTTTTGCATTCATGTATGTATGTGCACCATGTGTGTGCCTGGTGACTCATCAGATCTCTTAGAACTAAAGTCACAGGTGGTAATGAGCCACCACATGGCTGCAGGGAGCTAAACCCAGGTCCTCTTCAAAAACAAGCTCTTAACCACCTCTCTCCAGCTCTTATAGAATACTTCTTATATGTCAAATATTATAGTCAAGGCTTGAATCTTTTCAACAAACATAACCTTTATGAGACAGTATTTATTCTTATCCCCACTATACAAATGGGATCTTTCAGAATCCCCCAAATTTGAGACACTCAGTCAAGATTTTTCAACCAGTGACTAATGAAGCTGAAATTCTTCTCTCTGAGGCTCTTCAAGGTATAAGCTATAATCTCAGTCCCCATTCTGTACAGTACTGGTTCTTAAACTGTTTATTGAAACACAAAGTGAATTTTAAAAATTGAATCATAAATTAGTGACCCAGGACATACAGGACTATCTATGAAAGAAGTTCAAAGAAACAATGGCTTTACTCTGCATAATGTTGACAGATATTTTTATTTATACTTTCTGTTTTAATACTGTAGGGCAGGAAAAGGATAATGCTCAATGGTAGAGTACTAGCCAAGTATATACAACACGTTAGTGTGTATATACTGATTGACAGCTTAGACTTGACAGCTGTCAAGCACGACAATTCCAAAATGTATTTAGCACACCTAACCTACAATAGAACACCTTAGCAGCACAGCATACACAAGAGTACTACTTGAACTCCATCATGATCCTCAGGTTGATGGGGATATGCTCAGCATGGCAAGACAAGATTGCTCCCAGACTACATAATAGCAAAGAAATCCAAATGAAAATTTTCAAGTACAGTTCCTGATGAAAGAAGTTGGCTTTTGAATCATAATAAAGTCAGAATTATAAAAGCCAAAGCATTTTAAGTCCAGGACTGACTGGACATGTCACATGGATTTGATTTCAAGATCTCTTTAGATACTCAATCAATGCTAAGTGCCAATCTTGTGCCTTCTCTGCAGCTATTCACCTACAAGACAAGAAAGCACTAAAATGCCCAATCAAGTCATCCAATGGATAGCTTCCACTCAAGGGCACATTAAGCCAAAACCTGGAAGGAAAAAAGAAAAAAAAAAACAGTAATCCAATTTACCTAAAATGAAGCATGCCTCAACAGAATTTGGAGCAACATACTGAAAGTTTCAACGAATTTCTCCTATTTTCCTACAACTCAATAGGACTCAACTCTTCAATTCACCTTACTTTCTAGAAGGTTTTGTCATACCACACCTGGCTGACTCATCTTCTGCCCCGGTCAAGAAAACTCTGAATCCAAATTCTGAGACTTTATGGTCCTCTGTTGCTCAGTTGATAATAAAAGCAGAGTTTTTATTTGAACAGCTTTACTAAATAGCAGCATTTTAAATGAATTTCTGCCTACATAGTTCTATTTTATTAAAATGAAAACATAACCCGGGCTTTCAGCCCTCCCAAATAGTTTTTGTTTATTCGAGGATAGTCCTTCTCTTTTATATTAATCTTAATAATCCAGCAGCATTCTCTACAACTCCTTTCTCTCCAGAGCTGCCTCTATTTGCTTAGCTTTTTCTGCTGATGTAAGTACTTGGGCTGATCAAAAAGGTGAAGAGGGGATTAAGGAAGCACATACTAAAGGTCTTAAATATGTGTGTTCTCAATTCTTTTCTTGATCAGGGAGATTATTTTCGAAGAACTATCTCTGTCTATTTAAGAAGAGAGCCTACTGAATTCTATTATTGAAGGCTTGTGAAGGATTACAGATCTTTCCCCTCTGGGTTTAACCATTGCAGTCCTCACAGAATTCCATCATGAGGCTCCTGCTTCAAAGTAGGCAAGGAAGCTCAACTCTAACATTTCCCAATGAGAACTTCAAAATGCTCCCACTTTGACTACATCTCCCTTACTGCTCACCCACAGCTTCCTAGTATCAGAAAGTGCATCTCCTTCCTCATAGTAGCATCCATAATCCAGAGGTCAAGTTGAATTCTGTTCCCTAGCCTACCCTCTGTGCTAACTATTTTTAATGACCCAAGCTAGAGTCATCAGAGGAGAGAGCTTCAACTGAGAAAATGCTTCCAGAAGACCAGGCTGGAGACAAACCTGTAAGGCATTTTTTAAAATTAGCAGTTGATAGGGGAGACTCAAGGTCATAGTGGCTGTTGCTATCCCTGGGCTGGTGGCTGAGTTCTATTAACATAAACTATGCATATATTTATAGGTGTGTATGTATATTTGTGTTAAACAATATATGAAGAAATCAATACTGTTTGTGGTTTCAGACAGCAGGTATTGTCTTTAAATTTTTGTGCCCCTTCTCATGGAATAATGGGGGTCTGCTTATCATGTAAGTGAAGAACCAGATAAGAAATTTGGCTTGAACATGTAACTCATCATATTGGAAACATAAAATTAATGTCATCATTCACATGTTATGTGAAAAATTAATTCTGTTTCTCTCAAGTCTTAAAGAGAATTGTATAATTGCAGAACTTTTAGTAAACATGAAATGATATTTTATGATAATTTATAGTTGCTCAATAAAATTCATATTAAACCTAACAAAAAAAAAAAAAAGCTACCTGAGCAAACCACAAGGACCACGCCAGTAAGCAGCTCTCCTCCATAGCCTCTGTATCAGCCCCTGCCTCCAGGTTCTTGCCCTGTTTGAGATCCTGTCTTGACTTCCTTTGATGATGAACAGTGATGTGGAAGTGTAAGCTGAATGAAACCTTTCCTCCTTAAGCCGCTTTGGTCATGGTGTTTCATCACAGCAGTAAGAATCCTGACTAAGACATTTCCTGACATACATAATACACTAGCAAATATTATTTGGCTTTCAGAGTAGGTATTCATTTAATAGAATTCCTCTATGCCTTCCCATTTAAAAAAAAAAAAGGAATCATCTTCTCCCTTGAACCACTGTCGTATCCCTATACTGTCATTTTTTGTTTCTGTTTTTGTTCCTTCTAGTTCATTCACTATCCATCAGATGGGAGAGGATACATAATTTTAAAGCACATCATATTGTTTAACTGAAAAATCCTCTGAGCAGATTTGCATTGAAGTCAAAATAAGGATGTCCTTGCTTTATAATAATCTATACAGGTACCTCCAGTTTACCTCTACAACTAAACTATTTCCATTGTCCCTAACTCGTTTACTGCACTAGAACATAACAGGCTTCCTTACTTCTTTTTCTAGGAAACTCAGACTTCTTTTTCTAGGAGAATCTTCACTCACTATTCAGTTTTGTTGTAACACTATTCCACTATTTCTTCCTACATCTATCTCTGTGTTCTAGACATGGCTCAAATGATACCTTCTTAGAGAAAAAAAAATATGATTTGTCAGTCTAAAGTTTCCCACCCACCATTATCCTGCTTTTATTTTCTTTGTGGAAAGGATGATATTCAGGCTGTCTGATCCCCCAATAGCAAAAAACAGCAAGCAAAGAACAGGCTTCCTCTCAACTTACTTTGTTTAAACAGATCCTCCAAAAGAATGAAATTCTCATAAATGTATGCGCGCGCGTGCGCGTGCACACACACACACACACACACACACACACACACACACACACACACACTCCCACCAACCAGGAAAGATTGTCTTCTATCACAGTAGAGGAGGTTTTAAGTTGCTGCCATGTCCATTCCCTACAAAAATTCTACTAAGACACAATCCAAGATTATTTTTCTTCAGCATACAATTCCTTTTACCCTCCCTTAGCTCCCCAAACCAACACCCAAGTCTCTACTCTTCCATAGCTTGTGATGTGCTACATAAGTTTCAATACTTTAACACTTCTTGGAGGCTCAGATACATCATAGGCTCTCATGTATGGACACATTATTAAATATAGTCTCATCTCTTCTTATTCTTCCTACTCTAAGTCCATTGTTTACACTCAATGACTGAACCATCAGAGCGTAGAGGGAAAATTTCCCCCTGCCTATTATGGAGTGAAAGGAAGGTGTGCACTATAACATTTAGAGTTTGAACACTGTTGAGTGCTGATTGGGAAGTTGTGGAACTATCACAAGGTAGGCTCTTCCTGTAGGAATTAGGCTATTGAAAGCAAGCTTAAGTCCAACCATGCTTCTTGTTTCATCTCTGCTTCCTGTTCCACTGAGATACAAGGAGGTGAGGATTCCAGGCCATCAAGTTCCTACTGCCATGGAAAGCTACCTGCTTCCACACCTCCCCTGCCATTACAGACTATATCATCTCAGACCAGGAACCAAAGTAAATCCTCCCCCAGATGCTTCATGTCAAGAACTTGGCCACAGCAAGAATAAAAGTAACCAATGCAGAAAACTGTTTTTAAGAGTGGGATAAATACAAATTTGATCACATGATTCTTGGGCCTGCAGAACTGGCTTCTGGGAAGAATATAAAATATGAGTTTGCTGTTTCTAGCTATGGAAGCCCTACAAAATTGCAATCAGAGAATAATGAGAGATTCTGGTAGGAGTATAGAGAGACAAAAGGCTGAAAATGATAAACAGTAATGACCAGGTTATTGAGGTTTCAGATGGTCACAAGGATTCTGTCAGAATTTGGCCACTGGCAAAAACAAATCGGCTTCAATTTTGCTTTTGCCTTGAAAATTTGAGTGAGGCTGAGTTCAAAAGTAATGGGGAGTGCAATCTATACTTCACACTAACAGCACAACATGGCAAATCTTTTATGTAATAGTTTTGCATATATGCAAGAAACAAGGGTTACAGGATTATGGAGGCCTGTTCCAAAATCTGTTGAGGTCAAGCAATATGTAGCAAGATTGGATTTCTTCCCTGGAGCTCCTGAGCAGGCCATGGGTGGAACTGTGAAGGTGGCATATCAATGGAGACCCCAGGATATTGGAGATACCACATTTTCTCAGGATAGCTGAAGAAATGGAGTAGAGCTGGCCCAAGAGAGAGGACATAATTGTCAAAGAAAACAGAACTGGAGCAAGACTATCCAAGCTAACTGTGATGCAGATAACATCATCAGAATCTCTGAGAGGCAGATATGGAGGTGTGTTATGTTTCCTCTCTGCTGGGTTTTAGTCTTGCTTTACTATCCCTTACCATCATTCTGTTCCTACATTTGGAAATGAAAATCTTTATTATATGCCTTGATATATTAGAACTATGTAACTTGTGTTGTTGTTTACAGTTAACAGATTGCCTTAAGTCAAAGGGGGCCTTTGAACCATGGGTTTTGAACAGAATTGGAAATGTAAGACTATGGGGACTTTATAAAATTACACTGAATATGTTTGGCATCATGAGATGGTCATGAGCCTGTAGGTATCCGGATTGGAATCTTGTTTCAGTATGACATGCCATATTGAGGTTCATAGACTTGAACAGTTGGTCCTCTGGTGTGTTGCTTGGGGAGCTTAGGGAATTTTGAGAAGATGACACCTCACTGAAGGAAGTGAGCCACTTGAGAATGGCTTTGAGAATTACAGACCAGTCTCATTCTTGTCCCACCTCTGCTTTCTGTTAGCCAAGGCATAGGAGGCTTCCCTGACATCCTCACAATGATAAGGTATGCCCCTCAAACTGAGCAGTTAATTTAAAAAAGATCATACATTTAAGAAACAGCAAAGTGGGAGAGGGGATAGCTCCATGGTAAGGGCTGTCAGGAGGTAAGAGAAAGAGAAGAATGTAAATATATTTTAATTTTAATAACTTAAATTTAAAAAAGAAACTTTCCCTCCCTTGAGTTGTATCTTATCGGGTATTTATGGCAGCAATTTTTTAAAAAGCAATTAATATAAGTCCTTATAATCACCTCTTCAGAGAAACTTTCCATGTCTGTCCAATCCAGTTTTGCCCACTCATCCACTCACTATCAAATTAACTTGCTTGCTTCATTTTCTTTCTTACATTTATCACTCTCTAAAGTTTTGTGTGTATGTATATGTGTGTGTGTGTGTTTGTGTGTGTGTGAGACAAAGAGACAAACAGAGACAGAGACAGAGAGAGAGAGCCCACTCCCACTGTGTGTGTGTGTGTGTGTGTGTGTGTGTGTGTGTGTGTGTGTGTGTGCTGTATTGGAATATGAGCTTCATGGGAACAGGAATCATTGCCTCTCTTATTCAACTTTGGGCATGTTATTCATGCATAAGTGAATGACTTGGCATTCTGTACTATTTCTGGCTTCCTTTTGTACATCCATTATTACACAAATAAACCATCAGTCATGTTTTAAACAAGCTTTTCTCCAATGACATCTCTAATGATATCAAGGACATTAAAACTAAGAACTCTGAGAAAATATTGTACCCTAATCTCTCTTCTAAATTCAGTTATGCTACTTACTGTATTTCATTAGTTTGAAGAAAAACTTTACTACTTTACTAATTAGCAAAAGCCAGGCATGATGCTAATCATAATTGGCACCTTCAGGTTTTACCTTTATTAGAAACTGGTTTAAAAAACTGTATATATGATATACCCAATACTAATTGCAATTGTATATTTAACAGGTTTCAACTTTCAATTAACATCAGGCAATTGATCAGAAGGCTACTAGTAATCTCTTGGTAGTTAGAAGGAGCTTTATCCCAAACCAAAACTTAAAAAAAAACAAACTTTAAATAAGAAAAACTAAGATTTGAAAGAAAGTTAGACTATTCAAATACAGAATTTAATATGGGGATTTAGAGCTGATTTTTTTTCTTTGCACAGAACTTTAAGAGGAGAAAGAGTTTAAAACTTCTTTGAAATTCACAGTGCATAATTTACTGTATGCAGCCACTTCTCTTAGCCAGAAAAACACCATTAGGGCATATGCTTCAATTACAAACCAGTTTAGTTTAGACATGAACATGTAGAAGCTATTATTGCATTGAACCATTCAGTGTTGTTGGATCTAGAAGGAAACTTGGCACTAATGTTTACTGACCTCAATTTATACATGAGGTCATTATAGACAGACCATTTCAAGCGACTTATACAATGTTTTGCAATAGTTAAATGGTCGAAGTAGAAATCACAATCTGGTTTGCTGGCCTATCGACTCAACAGGCAGTTTGGTTGGCTAATTGTCCATCCAACTGCCCCTCCTCATTCTCTATATCCTGCTACTAAAATACTGATTTGTTCAAGAAATAATCAGAGATTGTATGATTCTTAAGAAGAAATGTCCCTTCACCAGCCTTGAGCAATATATCATTATATTAAGCTAACTGGTCCTTCCCTGTCCTTTGGCTATACTGAACTGTCATGGGCCTGTGACCTATTTCTAAGTAATGAGATCTAAAATATAATCTTCTGGAAATGTGTCATTTTCTGCATCTGACCCCAAAAGAGAAAATCAGAAGAAAAAGAAATCCCCTTCAACTTTTTGCCTTGAATTCAGATATGACACCAAATCGTCTAGTTATAATAAATACAGCAGACATGAGAAAGAACCTAGGTCCTTTCCAATCTTCTGGGCTAATATCCCTTACCCGAGAGTGCATACTATGTGTGTTCTTTTGTGATTGGGTTACCTCACTCAGGATGATATTCTCCAGACTCATCCATTTCCCTAAGGATTTCATAAATTCATTGTTTTTAATAGCTGAGTAGTACTCCATTATGTAGATATACCACATTTTCTGTATCCATTCCTCTGTTGAGGGACATCTGGGTTGTTTCCAGTTTCTGGCTATTATAAATAAGGCTGCTATGAACATGGTGGAGCATGTGTCCTTATTACATGTTGGAGCATCTTCTGGGTATATGCCCAGGAGTGGTAACAGCTGGGTCCTCAGATAATACTATGTCCAATTTCCAGAGGAAGCACCAAACTGATTTCCAGAGTGGTTGTACCAGCTTGCAATCCCACCAGCAATGAAGGAGTGTTCCTCTTTCTCTACAATCTCACAAGCTGTTACCTGAGCTTTTAATCCTAGCCATTCTGCCTGGTGTGAAGTGGAATCTCAGGGTTGTTTTAATTTGCATTTCCCTGATGACTAAGGATGTTGAGGATTGGAATACACAAAGTACAATCTATAAACCACAAGAAACTCAAAAAGAAGGAAGACCAATGTGTGGATACTTCATTCCTTCTTAAAAGGGGGAACAAAATGCCCATGGAAGGAATTGCAAAGACAAACTATGGAGCAGAGACTGAAGGAAGGACAATCCAGACACTGTTCCACCTGGGAATCCTTCCCATATTCAATCATCAAATCCAGACACTATTGTGGATGCTGGCAAGTGCTGGCTGACAGGAGCCTGATATAGCTGTCTCCTGAGAGGCTCTGACAGTACCAGACTAATACAGAAGTAGAGGCTTACAGTCATCCATTGGACTGAGCACAGGGTCCCCAGTGAAGGAGCTAGAGAAAGGACCAAGGAGCTGAAGGGTTTGCAGCCCCTTAGGATGAACAGCAATATGAATTAACTAGTACCCTCAGAGCTCCCAGGGACTAAACTACCAATTAAGGAGTACACATGGTGAGACTCATGGCTCTAGCAGCATATGTATAGCAGAGGATGGCCTAGTCAGTCATCAATGGGAAGAGAGGCCCTTGGTCCTGTGAAGGTTCTATGCCCCAGTGTAGGGGAATGCCAGGGCCAGGAAGTGGGAGAGGGTGGGTTGGTGAGCAGGGGGAGGGGGGGGAAAAACAGGGTTTTTTGTTTTTGTTTTTGTTTTAATTTTATTTTATCGTTTTTTTCTTTTTTTCGGAAGGGAAACTGGGAAAGGAGATATCATATGACATGTAAATAAAGACAATATCTAATAAAAATAAGTAAATAAATAAATAACATTTAAAAAAGAACCTAGGTTCTTAATACAATGGCAGTCACATTCTTCTAGATTTCCAAGTAGTAAAGAAAAGTAACTCTCAGCTTCTTTAAGGCACTATTACCATATTGTCTGTTGTCAATAGTTGGACAGGCATGCTAACATGAACATCCCAGAGACTTCCACAGTGTGATCTTAGAAGATATGCTACATGTGTCACTGTCTCTGAGGGTCAATAAAGGCAAATGAGTGCAAGATGGTTCAGTGGGTAAGAACATTTGCCATGTAAGCCTAATGGCCTAAGCTGAATATAAGGAACCCAAGGTGGAAGGAAGGAAAAACATGTCATTACATTTATACATGCACCAAATCATGAGTACACACACACACACACACACACACACACACACACACACACATAAAATGTATAATAAAGTGGAAACTTCTAGTTCTTTGGAAAATTAGTTATGTCAAATGATGTTTTGCTGGGGCACACAGGTGAAAAGATGTCTTGCTAAAGCAAACTCATGAAAGGACCTGTGATGTATAAATATGAACCACAGACAGTGGGGGACTAGCACTGAGCCTTGGTTTGGTCTGCTCCACCTATTTTTTGCTAAAGACACACATGTATTCGGTCACCTTACATAGTGTTGCTGAGCTCAATTTGTGTTAATGCTGCCTTTGAGAGAAACTCGCCCAAGAACTGCTTGTGAGGTTCCTGCAGCAACATGTTGTTTCTGTAGACTCACCTTAGACTTCTTGGCAAGCCTGGCAGTTCCTTCAGGATTGAACCACAGCTGCCTGGTGTCTGCTTGCTGAAAGGACTGGACTGTAGCTGCTGATTCATACCTGGTGTCTGCCTGCCTGGAGGACTGGTCTACAGCTGCTGAGTCATATTTGGTGTTTGCTACAGGACTGAACTGCTGCCCAAGAAGATCAAGTTCACCCCCAAAGAGCTATTGCTGAACAGGTCCACTTCCCCCATATCCTAATAACTTTTAGCCTTATTAAAAGTAGGTTGGAAAAATTATACCCTACAATATAATATAAAATTTAAATTAAAAATTTAAACGTGGGGCCATGAAAAGAGGTGGAGGGAATCTCCAATTGCACATACCTCCAGCTCTGAGATTAAGAGCCAGCCCTTTTCTCTGAGAGTCACTACTGAACATTCACAACAACTTTCAATGAAACAAAATACCCATGTTTTACAATCATTTTGAGACTGTTATAGCTGCATAGGCTTGTGATTTTAGTAAAATATGCCATAAATAAGATGCTGCAGGGGAATTCAATAGACAAATTAGTTCCCTAGAGACACTTTTTGTAAAGACATGGACTGTCCTTCTTTTATATAAAACTGGAGTATTTACATGTAGGTTCACTTAAAATAGAGTGAGTTCATCATCTCCCTGACTCAAAGCCTTGAAATCACCCTCTAAACCAACCATGATCTTATTTCTTTCATGTTTATCCATTAAATTGTTTTCTAAGATTGTCAAGCAAACAAAATAACAGGTCAGTATTAATGATCAGTGACAACTCTTATTCAAAGACTAGGACATAGAGTTACCAGTTTAGCTACATGGGGAATGAATGGGGTTTACTGCCCATTATGGTGTGTGGTTACCTGGACTGGTCGCTGAGTCTGATTTCTCTCTAGATGAGGTCCTTGCTAGTACTGTTTATTAACAACTCCAGGAAGTGGAATTTTTGCAAACTTTTTCATAATCAACAATGCAATAATTATCATTGTAAGCATTTCCAGGAGTTCAAAAGACAAGGTTTTTTTTTTTGTTATAATAATTTTCTTATTTTACTAACTTGGTAAGGATCTACATGAGAAGAGTATACTTGGCAACTGAAAGTTCAGTACAAAATCCCCATGAAAGAGGAAAATGGAAACAAACTACATTCTCTATACTTAAGCTCTTGTGCTGCTTGCTTTTTTTTTTGTTGTTGTTGTTGGTTTTTTTTTTTTGTTTTTTTTTTTTTATTGGTAAAATATGTCTTTTTTATTATCATTATTAGATATTTTCTTTACTTACATGTAAATTTTCCCTTTCCCAGGTTTCCCTCCAAAAAACAAACAAACAAACAAAAACAACAAGAACAAACTCCTTTTGCCTCCCCCCTCCCCATGCCTGCCACCCCACCCTCTCCCACTTATTGGCCCTGGCATTCCCCTACACTGGGGCACAGAACCTTCACAAGGCCGAGGTCCTTT
>JADRCD010099597.1:0-11480 GCA_019843815.1 Montemys delectorum | reverse complement strand
GAAGAAGAAGAAGAAGAAGAAGAAGAAGAAGAAGAAGAAGACTGCTGTGTGTGGTTTATGAAGAAAAGAGGAAAAGAGGTTTATTTTGGATCCTCATTCTGGAGCATGGGAAGCCAGAGATCATGTTGTCGCACCTGCTGTGGGACAGTTCATAGCAGAAAACAGCAGGGCAACGGATGTGTGCAAAGGAGACAAAACACAACACAGGCAGCAATAAGCTCTCAGCAGCTCTCCCAGTGCACTGAGAAAGGAATTACTTAAAAGCTCTACTTCCCACTACCACAAGGGTGGCAAATGCATTTCAATAAGAATTCCAGAAAGGAGAAATCACCAACCACTCCCCACACACACACTCACACACATACACACACTAGAAAAAGAGAAAGATATTTTGAAGCCTGAAATACATATCTGGAAGCCTTATAAAGTTCCAAGAATCATCATATGTTGCTGGAGACCGAATGAACCAAGATATGTATATCCTCAATATAATTAAAGAGTTTCAAGTTAAGATAGCCAAACTTCATCTTTCTTCTTATTTTGGTCACAGAGCATAAGGACTGGGGGGAAGGTTTTGTCATATCTTGAGAATACAAATATTCAGATGATGCACAGTACTGTAAATAGAAAGGAGCTTCAAAGCATTTCATCTAGCTGCAGACACATTCCCAATTTTATTATCTCACAGGTGGGGCTGAAGGGGAGGAGGTGATCTTAGAAACTACAGTGTACCTGGAGGCTACATAAAAACCTAATGGTTTGGGGTGGACTATATAAGTTCTGGGTATGGCATGGAGGAGCCACGTGTAGTGTAATTATGAACTCAGTGCCAAGGAAGTGTGAGCCACATGAGGGGAGAGAGAGAGAGAGAGAGGCGGGGGGTGGTTAATGAGTAAGTATGATGTGAATTCCTTTGTCGTTGTTGTTGAGATAAGGTCTTTTACAGTGTAGCCTTGGCTGACCTGGAACTCACTATAAAGACCAGGGTGGCTTTAAACTCACAGAGCTCTGCCAACTTCTGCCTCTTTTTGGCTCTGATCTCTCACATAAACGCTAAAATTACTGTGTGACTATGCATAATTAGTATATGTCAAAATACACGTGGGGTGGGAGAAATGGCTCAGTAGTTCAGAGCAATGTCGGCTCTTCCAGAGGACCAGGCTTGTGATTCACAGCACCCAAATGTATGCCCACAACTTCCTGTAACTTCACTTTCTAGGGATCTGACACCTTCTCCTGGGCTCCCCAGATACTGCATTTTCTGGTGTACATACACACATACAGGCTGATGTTCATACACAAGGAGAGAGAGAAGTGGGGGAAAGAGGAGAAAGGCACCATTGGTTAGGAGTTTAAAAAGAAAGAAAGAAAGAAAGAAAAGAAACCATATCCTTGAGGGTTGGCCAATTGGAATTAACAGCAGGCCAAATAAAATAAAGTTAAGTAATAACTCAGGGGTATCTATAGAAAAGTAGATTCTAATAGCATAGAGGGTAGACATCTATCTTCCCAGTTGTTGTGTTGTTTAAGGCTTATTGTAAATAATAAAGTTGTGTGTCTTTTATCTGGGATCTAAATGATCAAAGGTGGGGTAGAAAACCCTGGATTGGGATTAAAAAATTCTACAACATTGCTGTTGGTGCCCCAGATTTTTCAAAGATCCAGGAACATCTAATAACTGTCAAGGCTGTTGTGACAGTTTAACTGTCAGTGATTCCTGATAATTAGAGGGATTTCCTGGGAAATTAGCCAAGAACATGGGTTATATTCTTACTTTTTCTGGAAGTGACCACATAGGATGGGGTTTTAAACCACTTCCAGAAGTACAATATAAATCTATTTTAGAACCTTGGGATTGATTCTTTCTGTATGCAGCCTACATCTAAATCAAGCAAATCTTCAGAAATACCACTCAACTTTTTATTCTCTTCCAGAATTTCTTCTGCATGACTTTACCTTCACTGCCAGAGCATAACCATCTGGAGACCAAGAAAAATAGCTCATGAATATTTGAATGACCCTATGTCAACCATAGTGGCATTTCATGTAGAAAAGGCATTTACTAACATTTCTTAATTTCGTCCCCTCATGCTTTCATTCGAATTTTTCCTTTTGTTCAGCTTTAGCCTTGGGAGCTTTAGCTATACAGAAATTAGCTTTTCAACCATAGAACTTCAGGGTCAGATGCAAGGCTAAAAGTGTTATTATTGTATGCTTTTGTTTTCAGTAACATATATGTCTTCCATGAATCCCCCGCAGCCCAGATGTGTCTCTCTGTCCCCAATCTTTGTCTTTTTCTACACTATGTCTCCAACTTGTAAAGAGAAAATGTAAGGGTTTTTCATTATACAGCTTGGAAAAGCTCACAATGGTATTTCAGGGGGTTTATCTTTCAGGTTCTGCTTATTCATGTATTATTTTACCCACTTGCTGCAATATCACTATAAAGGCTTATCAGCCATCACTACTTCTTAAATCGTGTTTCTTTGATTTGTTTTCATGTTAAATAAACTGTCAGCTCGCCTACTAGGCTAGGTGTCTCAAGTGCTTCTCTGGAACATTTCTGGTGACAGTCTGTGTTTTCTATATCCCTCCCTACAACATACAGTGGGGAGTTTTCTGTTGGCTCCTCAGTCCTGACTTTGCTGTCCAGCGTCTTGTTTCTTGGGAAACATTTACCTTGCCCATGTAATCCATATCTAGCTTGTAAATCAGGTTTACAGTTTTCATCTTACTTATTATATTTTGATTTAATCACTTCTAACTTCTATACATTAGAAGACCATTTTTATAACAAAAATATATGACAAACTATCTTCAGCAGAGAAAAAATAATCCATTAGTCTCTATACATTGCTTTCTTCCCCTGGATCCTTAACATTTGCCTATCAGCAAATGGCTTTGATTCTTTAGCCAAAATATATATATATATATATATATTTTACTGCTTTGGAATTTTTGTTTCACAATTTATAAGTGGTTGAGATGTCTTTTAATTTTTCCCCCTAATATATTGTTCGCCTTTAGACACAGATTGTCTCAGTACTTCCCCACTTCCTCCTCTTTACTTAGGCCACTTTTATCACTCCAGTGATGCTTTGCTTTATAACATCCTGGCAATTCAGGCTCCCCTCAGTGATGTTGGGAAGCATCGGCAGAACTGAACTGCTGATAGATATCTTAATCTGTTCCCTCTCTCCCTGTACCAGAAGACCTGATATTGCTTCTTTGGCTAACACATTTGGAGGTTTAAAGTCTCAGTCAAATTGAATCAGGTGGCCCCAGTCATTTGCTGTCTTATGAGGTCTTAAAGTTGGTGACAGCATGATGGGCATGTGTAAGATGAGGTGACTTCATGATGATCAGGAAACCAGAGAGTACAGGGAGGGCAGTCTTGCTGTTATTATTGCAACTGGCCATTATAGGGACCAACTTACTCTATGAAACTGGCTTTCAATTTTTGTTTGTGAACCTCTATAGGACAAACCATATCCATAATATAGTGATAAACACTTCAAATATATAGAAAACAGTATTAGTGGTATTTGTAATGGTTGGCTTAATGTCATCCTGGCACAGATTATAAATACCTGACCTGGGAGCCACACTTGAGGATGTCTCTATTGCCTTAATTAATGTGGAAAGACCTATTCCTAAAAGTAGGTGGGACCCTCTGGTGGTAATCTAGATGAAAGGGGGCATGATAGAGGAAGGCTAGGCTCTCTTGGCCTTCCTTCTTGTCACTGAGTTGATTCACTCTGTTGCTGCTGGCGGTGGTTCTTTGTCTCATATTAAAACCAGCATTTCTAGATTTCCAGAATTGACTGAGGACTAGTGGCTGTTTGAGAAACATGTACCTCTTCCTTTAAAGAAACTTAATGCTTGGTAGAAATAGACCTGGTGGCTCAAACCTTCACAGAGTAATTGAGATTCTAAGCTTCTCTGAAATTTTTTTGAGAATTAGAAAGTTCATGTTTCTAAAATATATTTGATCTCAGAACTATCCTTCTTCTCTATCTTGCTCCACCACTTTAAAAATGATGGAAGGGCTGCAAAGATGGCTAAGAGCACTGGCTGCTCTTGCAGCAGACCCAGATTCAACCCCCAGAATCAACATGATATCTCACAGCTCTCTGTAACTCTAATTCCAGGAGATCTGACAGTCTTCTTTCCTTCTCAAACACCAGACATGTATGTAACACACAGACTTACATCCAGCAAAAGAAAACAGACAAAAAAATCCATTTATATAAAAAAATTACAGACAGAGAAATCGTATAAGGAATTATCACTGATAAATGTTGATAAAATGATAAAACTTTTGAATTCTGACACTATATGAAGATGTTGCTTGGTTTGTGCTTATCTTAGGGTTTCTATTGCTGGGATGAGACATCATGACCAAGGCTGTTCTTGTAAAGGAAAACATTTAATTGGGGCTGGCGTAAAGTTCAGAGGTTTAGTCTATTATTATGATGGTGGGAAGCATGATGACATTCAAGTAACCATGGTGCTGCAAAGGTAGCTGAGAGTTCTACATCTGAATCTGTAGGCAGCAAGAAGAGACAGACAGTGGTCCTATCTTGAGTATCTGAGACCTCAAAGCCCACCCCTAGTGGCATACTTCCTCCAACAAGGCTACTTCCTAATACTGACACCCTCTATGAGCTTATGGGGTCCATTTTTATTCAAACCACCACATTCCATTCTCTAGCCTCCATAAGTTTGTAGCCATATTATACATGATGGCATGTAGCCCCCATAGGTTTGTAGCTATATTATAAATGCAGAAATGCATTCAGTCTCATTTCAGTAGTTATATAGTTATCAGTCTCAACCCCATTTAAAGCTCCAAAGTCCAGGTCTCTTCTGAGATTCATGAGAATCTCCTAACTGCAGTCCCCTGTAATGTCAAAATTGAAAAATGGATAATTTACTTCCCACATACAATGGCACAGGATATATATTACCATCCCAAAAGAGAGGAGAGGGAGCCTAGGGGGTGGATGCTGGACTGAAGAAAGACTAAAAATCAGCTGGGCAAACTCCAAACTCTGCAGCAGCTTTAGGTAGGCACAGCGGGAGATTCTACAACTCCTTTCTTGTATCTTTGACTCTAAAGCCAGAACCACTTGGTTGAAGCTGCTAAGTTCTGCTACTTACTAGGGTAGAATTATGGCCCCCTCATTTGAGTTCATTTTCACCAGATTTCTGTTTTCAGGGGTCTCTTTCACTGCCTAAGTTTGGATGTCTTAAAAGTTGCTCCTAAGACTGGACTAGCCTTGAACTCTGAAATCTGCCTGCCTCTGCCTACCCAGTTTGAAGATTGAAGGTATGTGCCCCTACACCTGGCCCTATTCTTTTATTTAATTCTGTTTCACAATTTGGAAATTTGGCTTGGTGGGTCTTGCCCTGACGTCATTAATCTCTTTATTTCACTTGGGATCAGGCTTTTCTTTAATCATTTTATCTCCTTAAATATAGGATTTAGCGCCATTATACTTTGTGGTGCCCTATTTCTCCTCAAACTGTACATTTTGTATTTTTCTTTGCTTAGCTTGTGCTTTTTCATTATAGACCTGCGTAAGCATAACCATCAATAACCATAAGACACAATCCACACTAAGATGTTTTGAAGTCTCTGCAGATGCAATTAATCCAAAACACTTTAATTTAGCCATAGGCAGAACTTTTGGACAAGGGTAGAAGGCAGCCACATTCCTCACTAAAATATCACAAGAACAGTCTTTAGGTTATACACTACAATTCAAAACTCTTTAATTTAGCCATAGGCAGAACTTTTGGACAAGGGTAGAAGGCAGCCACATTCCTCACTAAAATATCACAAGAACAATCTTTAGGTTATACACTACAATTCTTCGCCTCTGAAACCTTTTGAGTCATGCCCCACAAATCAAATTAACCTCAACACCACTGAGATGTGTGCTCCTACCAGGATGCCACATCAATTCTGATTAAAATGTTCAATCGACTTTCTAATCCAAAGTCCTAAAGTCTTCCACAGTCTTCCCAAGAAAAACATTAACCTATCACAGCAAAAGGTGGTCTTCGGTACCAACTTCTGTTTTAGTCATGGCCTTCTGGCTGTGAAGAGACACCATGACCATGGCAACTCTTATAAGACAACATTTTTCAGAAGTTTAGTCTATTATTCTGATGGTGTAAAACATGGTGGCATTCAAGCAGCCATGGTGCTGCAAAGGTAGCTGAAAGTTCTATATTTGGATCTGCAAGCAGCAAGAGGAGAGAGACAGTGGGCCTCTCTTGAGCATCTGAGACCTCAAAGCCCACCCCCAGTAGCATACTTCCTCCAACATGGCCACACCTCTTCCTCCAAGGCCCCACTTCCTAATAGTGTCGGTCCCTAGGAACCTATAAAGACCATTTTCATTCAAACCACCATAGTGTTTATCATTCTTCACTCTTTAAAATGTTCTTAACATTTTTAACCCACATAATGCCAAGAAGTCTCAGGATAGGCAGGTATGTCCTCTCTCTTTCAAAGAGGCCTATGTCCTAAAGCATGGGATATATGAATATTTTAGCTTACATGATAATTGCTTACATGGCAAAGTGAAATGGCGGTGGATATGCAGCTGGCCTTAACCTGGGGAAAGAAATGGTACTCTGGGTTATCCAGGGAACCCCCAATGAAACCAGTCTTCTGAAAAGTGAGTTGAAAGCACAGAGTTAGAGGAAGACAGAGTATGGAAAAATATCAAGAGGATGCAATATTCCTTGTTCTGAAGGGGGACAATTTGGACAAAGGAAATTAGAAACCAAGGATATCGATCCCTGCTCCCAACACCCTGAGGCTACAGGAAGAGCTGTATTACTTCTGATGCCTACTCGATTTTAGCCACAAGAGATATATCTCAAGCCTCTGATATCTAAAGTCTTGAGACAAATAATCAGTTAAAGAAGCAAAACATTAACAATATAACAGTGAGTGCTCTGACACCCATTAAGCATTCTACCATCAGGAAAGCAAGCGGATACTGTAATTTTTATTTTTGTCTCTGGGGCTCCCCATGTGTCTCTGAGTTGAGGCTGCATCTTTAAACTTTCAGAGAGCTGTGAGATGTCATATAGTAGACAAAACAAGCAAAATCAGTGACCCCTTCAAGGAAATTGACTGAATCCCAACGTGTTTGTTGAGATTGGTTGTAGGAAAGAACAGAAAACAGAGGGATTTCTGTGTCTTGGTAGATATGTACAGTCTACACCCTTGGTGAGAGGACTCATCTGGCATTAAAGCCATAGGACTTTCTGATATCCTAGGAGCCACTGACTGTGGGATTTCTAGTGAATAGAATATCAAAGACCTTTCAACAGGATCCAGGAGGGAAGTATGTCAAGCTCTTTGTGTGGCTTCAGCAAAGGGTTGTTACTGTTACGTATGTGTGTCTCCATGCTCTATTCTTCTCCTTCAATTTCAGCTTCACATGCAGAAAATCTCCTTTTCCAGTGAGTTCTGCAGTCAGAATATGAAGAAGGAGCCTTATGTAAAATCTGTCTGTTTATATAAAGCCTGCTTATGGCACATTCACATCCACTTGGATGACTGACAGCCACTATTATCAGAAGCAGACAAAGCTGGTGTTTTTGAAAAGTAATGAACTTCATTCCTTTGACATAAAGCCAGGACGAGAAGATCCTGGGAGATCAAACTCTCTGGAAGCTGGACAGGGCTGTGAGTGCTTTCTCTCTTGGAGGCTGCAGCATGCCTCTAATGATTGGGAGAGCAGCTGCTGAGCTGCTTAATGGCTGCACAGGCTGGGCATGCCTGAAGCAGCCCACACCTCCCTCCAACCTCTAATGAATAGTGCTTTGGGCAGGCAAGGTGATTCACTGGGATCCTGCTTCATTAGAATGTCAACCAAGGCTCAGCTGCTGCAAATCCCCTGTGGAAACTGACACACTGAAATTATAAATAAATACAATAGCAAAAGCTTAGTGTAAATAAACCAGTGTTTCCATCTCTGTACGCATTTGGTTTTGTGCTCTTTCGTACAGCTGTCATTTAGTACCATGTACTCAGGTGCTCCTGAACTTACAATGAGCTCACATCCCAGTAAACCCATCACAAGTTGAAAATATTATAATGAAAATAAAAAACTGGATGTGATCTTCCTAGCCTGCTGAGCATCACAGCTTAGCCTAGCTTACCTTAAATGTGCTCTGAGCCTACAGTTGAACAAATTCTGTCACTCAAACCTATTTGATCACACAGTGTCAAATATCTCCTGCAATTTATGAAGATTGTACTGAAAGCCAGAATGTAGTTTGCCTGAGGTCTTAGGTTCAATCTCAACACACAGAGAGGAGGCAGTGAGAGAAAAAGAGACATGTAGGGAATCTATACCCTCCAAATACATACGCAGTGGGTGAACTCCAAATCAGGAGGAGGTTTGGATGCAGAAGAAGCAATATGCATCCAATATGAATACATCGTCATTGCATGCTGTGGGGAGTGCAGGCATAAATAACAGCTTAAGGGATGAGACAAACTTCCTCTGGTGTAGTGTTGAGCCCTACGTCCTGGCTCTTAGGTGATAAACATGAGAATGGAAGCATCTTAGACCAATAATCATGAAATACTGAAGCGCCTACGAAGACTCTAGACAACCACAAGCAGAGAAGCATGCTCGTATGACTAAAATAGCTTGGACATGACTTCAAGAAAGGAACACTTCCTCAAAGCTTTGGATGGGACATGAAACCAACTCTAGTGATAAACAAGGACAAGTGGCTAAGAAAGTAATATGACATTAAACATTGTATCGTGGTCTAGAATCACATCGAACAGTGGCAACCAGGCGTCTTCTCTACCTAAGCATGTAAGTCTCATGTAAATCCTACCCTGAGTACCCAGAAGGAAGAGAGGACCTCTAGACTGACTAAGGTATATCTGTCCCCTATGGAACCTAAAACCAAAAGACAATCTAGATAAGAAAAGGAAACAATTTTGTCTGTCTGAATTTATAAGCAGACTATTAATATTAGATCATTACATTAATTATTAAATTAACATTTTAAATAGTAAATCATTGCATTGATATTAATCATTAAGTCCTAAGGGTTAGAAAGGTATCTTAGGAAGGGTTTTACTGCTGTGAACAGACACCATGTCCAAGGTAAGTCTTATAAGACAACATTTAACTGGGACGGTCTTACAGGTTCAGCGGTTCAGTCCGTTATCATCAAGGTGGGAGCATGGCAGCATCTAGACAGGCATGGTGCAACAGGAGCTGAGAGTTGCACATCTTCATCTGAAACGCTGATAGTGGAAAAGTGGCTTCCAGGCAGCTAGGTTGAGGGTCTTAAATCCTACACCCGCAGTGACATACCTACTCCAACAGGGCCACACCTACTCCAACAAGGGCACACCTTCTAATAATGCCACTCCCTGGGTCAAGCATATTCAAATCATCATAAATGGTAAATTCCAAATTTAAAAAAAAAAGTTAATTAATGAAATGAAAGTCACAGCTTTGCCCACCTGTTGCCTAGGGAAGCACAGGGCCACAATTCCTGTAGTTTAATTGCTAATGGGACCCTGGGGGAAGACAGAAGGAAGAAAGCGAAGGCAATTTTCATTCTGTGGCGGGAGCTACCTCTGTCCAAAGATGATTGAAGTAAATGTAGTGTTAAAATGAGAGTGATGCAGGCAGAATACTTCATCAAGTCAGGGCTACAATTTAACCTTTACAAAATGAGTAGCCTTTTCCTTGCTACTAAGAAATCTCAGTGAACCCGAAGAAGAAAGTGCTGGAGCCATGCATGATCTGCACCCACATAAGATGGCGACCTTTGAATTCTAATTGCTTGCAGCTATCTTAATACGACATTTAGAGTTTTTTAACCTTACACATGGTAAAATAACACATTTATAGAAAAACACTGTTGAGGTTAATGAGATTCCCCCCTAACAAAGCTAAATTCCCTCTAATAGAGTTAAATTATAAACAGATTCTTAGACTCTCTGTCTGCCATTCTAATGTGGGTTTCTTCCTTGGTGGCTGTAGCATGGCTTCTTCCTACAAGTACATGTATTGCCCATTGCTTAATTTTTGAGACCCCAGTTATGAGAATGGAAGCTTAACTGTTTTCTGTCATTTGCTGTCTGATACGCTGAAGGGAGTTGTCAGAACTCCTGGGTCTGGTACTGAACCCGGGATTCAGCACCTAAGTGCTTGCTTTCATCTTGTCTGTGACTCAGTTCTTGCTTCTGAGAATATGCTGAGGACTGAATATGGAATCCACCTCAGCCCAGGTTTTTGTTTCCAATGCTGGTCCCATATGGTATTGTTATTTTGATTGTGGAAAGTTTAGGAAGCCGGTCCCAGTGAGGGGAAGTAGGTCAGTTGGTAGGGTGGTCCTTGGGAGCATATTAATCCTTGGCTATTTGCTATCTTACACTGTTGACTGGTAGGCCAGGAAGTAACCAGATCTCTTCTACCATACACTACTCCCTTCATGATAGTCTATTGAAGGATATGGGACCAAATGAACCCACAGAAACTAAGTCCAAATAAATAATTCTTTTTTTATGGGGATTTCTTTTTAATTCTCTTTCTTTTATTTTCTTTGAAATTTTATTTGAAATGTTATCCCCTCTCCTGATTTCTCCTTTGAAAACCCCCTATCCCTTCCCCTTCTCCCTGCTCACCAACCCACCAACTCCCACTTCCTGGGCCTGGCATTCCCCTACACTGGAGCATAGAACCTTCACAGGACTAAGGGCCTCTCCTCCCACTGGTGACCAACAAGGCCATCCTCTGCTACATAAATAATTCCTTCTTGGGGTGGCTAATCTTGCCTGTCAACTTGACTATACCTGGAATCAAACCAATCTAAAGCTTCCAGGAACTCCTGAGGGATTTTCTTAATTGGATTCTTTGTGGTGGGAAGCAACACCCTCAATCTGTCTACCTCCTGGAAGCAGCCCATCTAAAAGGACATGGAAGAAGGAAGCTTTTGCTTTTTGCCTGCTTATTCTCACTCCTCTGTTGCTATGGAATTCCTTCACTGGTCACAACTTGTAGGAAGACCAACCAGAAAGGCCCTGCCACCAGGGTAGTGGGTGTTTTAGCATAAAAGTCTGTAATCAGCCAGTGGGGCCACACAGCCAGGGAGGCAACTTCCACATGAGGGCCAAACTGAAGCCTGCCTGAGGGACTAGAGATGGTTGACATAGACAGTGACAGCCACTGGGGGACTGCCACTTGGAGGCCACACTGGCTTTTGACCAATGGGATGCAGGTGGAGGGTATAAAGGGCGCTCCCCTAGAATTAAGAAGCTTACTGCCTTGTTCTCACCTGCTCCAGAGTCTGAGACATTGATTTCACACCACCTTCTCAGCCACTGCCCCTAAGGGGGATGCCAGGCAGGATGGAGGACTCAGGCTACAAGAACTGACTTCTTTTGGACCCTAAAGTAGACTCAACGACAGCAG
>JADRCD010099594.1:0-17809 GCA_019843815.1 Montemys delectorum | reverse complement strand
CTTATTGGCCCTGCCATTCCCCTACACTGGGGTACAGAACCTTCACAAGGCCGAGGTCCTTTCCTCCCATTGATGATCGAATTTCCAATCCTCTACTATACACATGCTGCCAGAACATTCAGTCCCACCCTGTATAGTCCTTGGTTGGTGGTTGGGTGAAGGAGTTAGAGAGAGGTTCTATGGAGCTGAAGGGCTTGCAGCCCCTTAGGATGGACGACACTATGAACTAAATAGTACCCTCAGTTTAATTATTTTTGTCAGGTCAGTTTGTCACAGTAGCAGAAAAAGTAACCAAAACAGGAACCTTTATAGTCTCCCTGAAATACTGGAGTTGAACCCCATTAACAAAATAGACAAAAGTCATTCAAAACTGGTACTCCTGGGATTGCTTTCACAAAATGCAGTTCATTAACAATATGATGCTACTGCTAAAGACAGCACATACTTAAGTCACAAAATATGAAAAAAAAGTCAAGCTGGTATTGGCCTACAGCTTCCATCCCTACTGGCTTGTTAAACAGTACATGATACAGGAGTAGGAAAGTAACAGGTGTGAACAGTATCAGCTGTCGTAATGACTGGCTTAGAAAAACAGGCCTACTGGTGAAAGAGAGGTACAAACATTATACTAGTGACCAAATACTTTCTGAACGGACTTAATGTCAATCCATAAGATGAAACTATACCTGTCAGAATGTAGAGTCAAGAATCTGTGCCTCTGGTTTCCATCTGTGCACTGGAGCTGACCCTGTGCCACAACTATCTGCACCCTAATCCTGCCCAGAGATAGCTGTTCTCCAAGGAGGAGTGCTGATATACCTAAGATAACAAGTGAGACCTCCACTACTACCCCAATATTGGGCCCAAGTGGTACTCACCCGGAGCCCACAGGACCTAGGAACCATGAAGCAGATGGGGACACAATCCTCCAAGGTTCCATCTGTGCCCCAGAGCTGACCCTGGGACACAACTATTCGTACCCCTATCTCACCAGAAGAGAGGTGATCTTCCAGGAGTGCAAACACAATTAAGATCACAGCTATCCAATCCTACTCAGAGAGAGCTTCTCTCCCAAGAGTGCTAACACACTTAAGACCACAGGCTCACAGGCTCACAGGAGGGACAAGCTACAGTCAGAGACAGAGAGACAAACTAACAGCAGAGATAACAAGATTGCAAGAGGCAAGCGCAAGAACATAAGCAACAGAAACCAAGGGTACCCTGCATACCCCAACACACATGAAAAGCAAGATTCAGATTTAAAATTACATCTTATGATGATGATAGAAGACTTTTTTCTTTTTTCTTTTTCTAGACAGGATTTTTCTGTTTAATCTTGGCTATTCTGGAACTCACTCTGTAGACCAGGCTGGCCTCAAACTCAGAAATCCACCTGCCTCTGCCTTGCAAGTGCTGGGATTAAAGGTATGCACCACCACCACCTGATGATGATAGAGGACTTGAAGAAGGACATAAATAACTCTTTTAAAACAATACAGAACACAGGTAAATAGGAAGAAGCCAAAGAGGAAACACATATGTTACTTAAAGAAATAGAGGAAAATACAACCAAACAGATTATTCCTTTGAATTAAAAAAAAAAACCATCCATCATCTAAAAATGGAAGTAGAAACATTACTGAAATCACAAAAGAAGACAACCCTGGAGATAGAAAACATAGAAAAGAGATCAGGAGTTATAGATGTAAGCATCACCAACAGAATACAAGAGATAGAAGAGAAAATCTCAGGTGCAGAAAATACCATAGAAAAAACATTGACACAATAGTCAATTGAAATGAAAAATGCAAAAAGCTCCTAACCCAAAACATCTAGGAAATCCATGACACAATGAAAAGACCAAACCAAAGGATAACAGGTATAGAAGATAGTGAAGACTTCCAACTTAAAGGGCCAGTAAATATCTTCAACAAAATTATAAAAGAAAATTTCCCTAATCAAAAGAAAGATGATCATAGACATACAAGATGCCTACTCAACCCCAAATAGATTGGGCGAGAAAAGAAATTCCTCCTGTCACATAACAATGAAAACACCAAATGCAAAACACAAAGAAAGAATATTAAAAAGCAGTAAGGGAAAAATGTCAAATAACTTATAAAGGCAGGCCTATCAAAATTACACCAGACTTCTCAACAGAGACTCTAAAAGCCAGAAGATACTGGGCAAATGGCATACAGACCTAAGAGAACAAAAATGCTAGCCCAGGCAACTATACCCAGCAAAACTCTCAGTTTACCATAGATGGTGAAACCAAGATATTCCATGACAAAACCAAATTTAAACAATATCTTTCCACAAATCCAACCCTAGAAAGAATAATAGATGGAAAACTCCAAGACAAGGAGGGAAACTACAACATGAAAAAGCAAGAAATTAATCATCTTTTAACAAACACAAAACAAGATAGGCACACAAACATAATTCCACCTCTAACAACAAAAATAAAAGGAAGCAACAATCACTGGTCATTAATATCTTTTATACATCAATGGACTCAATTCCCCAATTAAAAAAAACATAGACTAACAGACTGGATATGTAAATGTGACCCAGCATTTTGATGCATACAGGAAATGCACCTTGGAGACAAAAATAGACATTACCTCAGCGTAAAAGGCTAGAAAAAATTTTACAAGCAAATGGTTCCAAGAAACAAGCTGTAGCCAATTTAATATTGAGTAAAATCAACTTTCAATCAAAAGTTATCAAAAAGACAAGGAAGAATATTTCATACTCACCAAAGGAAAAAAAAATCTACCAAGGAGAACTCTCAATTATGAACATTTGTGCCCCAAATGTTAGGGCACCAACCAACATTCATAAAAGAAATTTTACTAAAGCTCAAAGAACACATTGTACCTCACAGCCCATTCTCACCAATAGAAATGGAAATTAAACAAAGACAAAGTGAAAGTACAGAAGTTACAAACCAAATGGATTGAACAATAATCTATTAAACATTAATTCTAAAGCAAATGAATATACCTTCTTCTCAGCACCTTATGTTATCTTCTCCAAAATTGACCATAGCAACAATCACAAAACAAGCCTGAAGAGATACAAGAATATTGAAGTAGTCCCATGCATTGTATCAGATCACAATGGTTGAAGGCTGGTCTTCAATAAAAACAAAAACAACAGAAAGCTCACATATACATAGAAGCTGAACAACTCTCTATTTGACACTAATTTGGTCAGGGAAGAAATAAAGAAAGAAATGAAAGACTTTTTAGAGTTTAATGAAAATGAAGGTACAACATAACCAAACTTATGGGACACAATGGAAGCAATGCTAACAGGAAAACTCATAGCTCTAAGTGACTCCAAGAGCATATACTAGCAGCCTAACAGTACATCTGAAAGCTCTAAAATAAAAATAAGCAAATACACCCAAGAAGAGTAAATGGAAGGAACTAATCAAACCCAGGGCTGAAATCAACCAAGTAGAAACAAAGAGAACTATATAGTGAATGAACAAAACAAGGGGTTGGTTCTTTGAGAAAATCAACAAAATAGATAATCTGTTAGCCAGACTAAGCAGAGGGCACAGAGATAGCACCTAAATTAACAGAATCAGAAATGAAAAGGGAGACATAACAACAGAAACTGAAGAAATTAAAAAAATTATCAGATCCTACTATAAAAGCCTATACTCAACAAAACTGGAAAATCTGGATGAAATGCACAATTTTCTAGATAGATACCAGGTACCAAAGTTAAATCAGGATCAGAAAAAACATCTAAACAGTTCCATAACCCCTAAAGAAATAGGAACAGTCATTAATGGTCTTCCAACCAAATAAAGCCCAGGTTTTGGTTTTAGTGCAGAATTCTATCAGACCTTCAAAGAAGACCTAACACTAATACTCTTCGAATAACTGCACACAGTAGAAATAGAAGGAAACACTACTTAGTTCACTCTATGAAGCCATAGTTACACCAATACCAAAACAACACAAAGATCCAACAGCAAAAGGGAACTTCAGATCAATTTCCCTTATTAATATTGATGCAAAAATACTCAATAAAATTCTGGAAAACTCAATCCAAGAACAAATCAAAACTATTATTCACCATGATCAAGTAGGCTTCATCCCAGGGATGCAGGGATGGTTCAATATACAGAAATCCATCAACATAATCCACTATATAAACAAACTCAAAGATTAAAGAACGCATGATCATTTCATTAGATTCTGAAAAAGCATTTGACAAAATTCAACACCCCTTCATATTCAAAGTCTTGAAAGAAAATGAATTCAAGGCCCTTACCTAAACATAGTAAAAGCAGTATAGAGCAAACCGGTAGCAAACATCAAACTGAATGGGGAGAAACTAGAAGCAATCTCACTATACAAGGCTGCCCACTCTCTCACTACCTATTCTGTATAGTACTCGAAATTCTACCCAGAGTAATTAACAACAAAAGGAGGTGGAACAGAAGCAAATTGGAAAGGAAGAAGCCAAAATATCACTATTTGCGAATGATATAATAGTATACTTATTTGACTCCAAGTATTCCACCAAAGGTCTCCTTTAGTTGATAAACAACCTAGCAAAGTGGCTGGATATAAAATTAACTCGAAGAAATCAGTAGCCTTCCTCTACTCATAGGCTAATCAGACTGAGAAAGAAATTAGGGAAATGACACCCTTCACAATAATCACAAATAATATAAAATGTCTTGGTGTTACTCTAACTAAGCAAGTGAAAGATCTGTATGACAAGAACTTCAAGTTTCTGAAGAAAGAAATTGAAGACATCAGAAGATGGAAAGATCTCCCATGCTCATGGATCATAAGGATTAACGTAGTAAAAATGTCCTTCTTACCAAAAGCAATCCCCATCAAAATTCCAACTCAATTCTTTCCACAGATAGAAAGAGCAATTATAAAGTTCATTTGGAACAACAAAAAACCCAGGATAGTGAATACTATCCTTAACAATAGGACCACTTTTGGTGGACTCACCATCCCTGACCTCAAACTGTATTACAGAGCAATAATGATAAAAACTGTATGGTATTGGTACAAATACAAGGATGTAGATGAATGGAATATAACTGGAAACCCAGAAATGAACTCACATACTGATGGTCACTTGATCTTTGACAAAGAAGCTAAAGCCATTCAGTGGATAAAAGATAGCATATTCAACAAATGGTGCTGGCTTAAGTGGCTGTTGACATGTAGAAAAATATGAATTGATCCATTCTTATTTTCGTGTACAAAGCTCATGTCCAAGTAGATCAAAGACCTCTACATAAAAACAGATATGCTGAATCTATTAGAAGAGAAATTGGGAAAGAGCCTCAAACACATCTTCAAAGAGGAAAATTTCCTTATCAGAACCCTAATGGCTCAGGCTCTAAGATCATCTATAGATAAATGGGATCTTATAAAATTGAAAAGCTTTCATAATGCAAAGGACAGTCATCAGGACAAAATGGTAACCTACATATTGGGAAAAGATCTTTACCCATCCTACATCTCATAGAAGACTAATATCCAATATTTACAAAGAACTCCAGAAGTTAGACTCCAGGGAACCTAACAACCCTATTAAAAATGGGGTTCAGAGCTAAACAAAGAATTCTCAACTGATAAGTCTTGAATGGCAGAGAAGAAATCAAAGAAATGTTCAAAATCCTTAATCAGCAGGGAAATGCAAATCAAAATGACCCTGTTTCTACCTTACACCAGTCAGAATAGCTAAGATAAAAAACTCAGGTGACAGCAGATGTTGTCAAAGATGTGGAGAAAAAGGAACACTCCTCCATTGCTGGTGGAATTGCAAGCTGGTACAACCACTCTGGAAAACAATCTGGCAGATCCTCAGAAAATTAGACATAGTATTACCTGAGGACCCAGCAATACCACCCCTGGGTGTATACCCAAACAATGCTCAAACATATAACAAGAAGACATGCTCCATTATGTTTTTAGCAGCCTTATTTATAATAGTCAGAAGCTGAAAAGTACACAGATGTCCTTCAACAGAGGAATGGGTAAAGAAAATGTGGTACTTACACAATGGAGTACTGCTCAGTTATTAAAAAAATTAATTTATGAAATTTGCAGGCAGATTGATGGAATTGGAAAATATCATCCTGAGTGAGGTAACCCAGTCACAAAAGAAGACACATGGTATGTACTCACTGATAAGTGGATATTAGGAAAAAAGCTCAGAATATCCATGATATAACTTACAGACCATATGAGACTCAAGAAGAAGGAAGACCAAAGTGTTCATGCTTCAGTCCTTCTTAGAAGGGGGAACAAAATAATCATGGGAGGTAGTGGGTGGGAGGGTCTTGGGAGGAAAAGAGCAGAGAGAGAGGAAAAAAGGTGAGCAGGACCAGATGTGGGAGGAGACAGGGGAGATGTATATAGGATCAGGAATTTGAACAATGGTACATAGCAATGGGGCATGGGGAACTGGAGGTAGTCAAGAGAAAGTCCCAGATGCCAGGAAAGCAAGAGGCTCCCAGGAACCACATGGGATGACATTAGCTGAAATACCAAACAAAAAGGAGAGAGAACCTGTAGAGGCATGGGAGATATGGGTTCACCCATCATTCTCAAAAATTTTAACCCAGAATTGCCCCAGACTAAAGGAAATGCAGGCACAAAGAGTAGAGCAGAGAATGAAAGAAAGGCCATATATAGACTGCCCCACCTGAGGATCCATCCCATATGCAGCCACCAAACACAGTCACTATTGCTGATGTCAAGTGTTTGCTGACAGGAGCCTGATATGGATGTCTTCTGAGAGGCTCTGCCAAAGCCTTTCGAACACAGATGCAGATGCTTGCATACAACCATCTGACTGAGCTTGGGAACCCCATTGGAGGAGTTAGAGGAGGGATTACAGGAGCTGAAGGGGTCTGCAACCCCATAGGAAGAAACAACAATGTCAACCAACCAGACCTTCCAGAGTTCCCAGGGACTAAACCACCAACCAAAGAGTACCATGGCTCCAGCTGCATATGTAGCAGAGGATGGCCTTATCTGAAATCAATGGAGGGGAAGCCCTTGATCCTGTGAATGCTTGGTGCCCGAGCATAGGCAAATGCTAGGGCAATGAGGGTGGGAGCAGCTGGGTGGATGGAGGAGTGCCTTCATAGTTGCAGGAGTCAGGGAGGATGAGATAGGTGGTTTTTGGAGGGGAAACCATGAAGGTGGATAACACTTGAAATGTAAATAAATGAATTTACCAATAAAAATAAAACAAAACAAAACAAAAGCAAAAGAACAAACACAAAGAATCTTGGCTCAATATGTCATAGGTTCTAGGGAATAAATATAAGTATTTTCTGCTAAGTGAACATCATATTAAACTGAATCTAATAATATATTATGTACCTATAAGTTATTACATCTCTCAAAACGCATCAGAAAGACTTCTATATGCAGTAAATGGTGAATAAGATTAACAACTGACCAAAGAACAGAGGATAAGAGACTGCAGAATGCTCAGTCCAAAGTGGGACATCTCTATTATACCCAATCCTTAGGGATAGGATTTCAACAGCATGAGGCAGAGAATAACTACAAAAAGAACAGTGTGTTCTAGACACAGAAGGGAAGCTCTATACAGTAAATCACAGTGGTTGTGACAGCATGGGGGGAAAAATAAAGATTTATGCAAATACAAAGTTGAACCGCCATAGTACTGAGAGGAGAGGTATTAGAAATTGACAGCTGCTAGGAGATGGAGATTCAGTTTCTCTGAGAATAGTTCTGATTAGTTGATCATGCTCCAGTGGAAGGCCACACATTCAGAATATTTGTTCAGTACTAATTGGTCTTGATTTATAAAAGAAAGATAGAGAGACAGACAGACAGAAAGAAAAACACACAGAAAAAAAGGTTGGAAGTAAATAAGTTGGGTTGGTAGGAGTGTGCAAGTGGATCTGGAACGAGTTAAGGAAGGTGTACATGTAGTAAGAAAAAAATGTATAGAATTCTCAAAAAATCAAACTAAAAAAAATGACAAGAAATAACAAGGTAAATCATAAGCTATTTATTCTTCATTATTTTCTTTTTTCATCTTCATATGTTTATTTATTCTGTATAGGTGGGCACAATCATATCACTAAGAGTGTGGGACTGTTGGAAGCAAACTGATGAGAGTTGGGTTTGTTTGTTTGTTTGTTTTTTTACAACCAGTGTGATGCAGGTGTCCAATTCAAACCATCAGGCTAGGCAGCAAGCACTATTAAATGCTAAGCCATATCACTGACCATTTTTAAACTAATTTTAATGCTACAAAGGTTGTCAACACTCACACACATATTCACATATGTGTATAAATGAAATCTTTTTTAAATAAATAGTTCCATCTCTATTAGGAAGAAGGTGATACTATCTATATCGGTTAGGTTAAGGTCATATATTTCAGTTTATGTCACATCCTGAGTAAGTTACTTAAAATAGTTTAGCTAAGAAATGATCAATGACTACACCTCTGTGAGAGAAGAGGTTTGTTCTCCCTGATAACTTTGTAAATTCAGAAGGCATCTGTTGTTTTTTGTGGTTTTCTTGCTTGATTCATTGTTTGGTGTTTTGTATTTGTTTTTATTTTCTTCAGTCTACAACCCTTTTCTAAATATTTTTTTTATTATTATTGGATATTTTATTTATTTACATTTCAAATGTTATCCCCTTTCCTGGTTTTCCCTCTGGAAAACCCTATCCAATCCTCCTTCCCCTTGCCTCAGTAAGGGTGTTCCTCCACCTACCAACCCACTCCTGCCTCCCCACCCTGGCATTCCCCTACACTGAGGCATCAAGTCTTCAAAGGACCAAGGGCCTTTCCTTCCATTGATGTCCAACAAGGCCATCTTCTGCTACATATGCTGCTAGAGTAATTGGTCCCTTCATGTGTATACTTTGGTTGGTGGTTTAGTCTCTGGGAGCTCTGGGTGCAGGGGTGTCTGGTTGATTGATATTGTAGTTCAGAACATTTCAGCTCCTTCAATCCATTCTCTAAGTCCTCCATTGGGGACCCCATGCTCAATCCAATGGTTGGCTGCAAGCACCTGCCTCTGTATTTGTCAGGCTCTGGCAGAGCCTGTCAGGAGACAGCTATATCAGGCTCCTGTCAGCAAGTACTTCTTAGTATCCACCATTAGGTTTTGGGTTTAGTGTCTGTATATGGGATGGATCCCCAGGTAGAGCAGTCTCTGGATGGCCTTTCCTTGAGTCGCTACTCCACCCTTTGTTTCTGAATTTCCTCCCACAAGTATTCTGTTCCCCCTTCTAAGAAGGACTGAAGCATCCATATTTTGCTCTTCCTTCTTCTTGAGCATCATGTGGACTGTGAATTGTATCTTGGGTATTCTGAGCTTTTGGGCTAATATCCACATAACAGTGAGTGCTTACAATGTATGTCCTTTTGTGACTAGGTTACCTCACTCAAGATGATACTTTCTTCATAGTACCTCATGATACCTTCTCCAAAATTGACGATATAATCAGCCTCAAAATAGGTCTCAACAGATATAAGAAGACTGAAATAATGTCATGCATCCAATCAGATCACCATGGACTAAGGCTGGCCTTCAATAACAACAAAAACAGCAAAAAGCCCACATATACATGGAAGCTGAACAACTCTCTACTCAATGATAATTTGGTCAAGGAAGAAATAAAGAAATTAAAGCAGGGCAGTGGTGATGCATGCCTTTAATCCCAGCACTTGGGAGACAGAGGCAGGTGGATTTCTGAGTTCGAGGCCAACCTGGTCTACAGAGTGAGTTTCAGGACAGCCAGGACTATACAGACAAACCCTGTCTTGAAAAAAAAAGAAAAAGAAGGAAAGAAAGAAATTAAAGACTTTTTAGAGTTTAATGAAAATGAAGGTGCAACATACCCAAACTTATGGGACACATGAAAGCAGTGCTAAGAGGAAAACTCACAGCTGAGTGACTTCAAAAAGAAACTGAAGAGAGCATACAGTAGCAGCTTGACAGCACATCTGAAAGCTCTAAAACTAAAATAAGCAAATGTACTCAAGAGGAGTAGACAGAAGGAAATAATCAAACTCAGATCTGAAATCAAGCAAGTAGAGACAAAGAGAACTATACAATGAATCAACAAAATGAGGACATGGTTCTTTGAGAAATCAACAAAATAGAAAATCCCTTAGCCAGACTAAGCAGAGAGCACAGAGATAGCACCTAAATTAACAGAAACAAAAATGAAAGGGAAACATAACAACAGGAACTGAATAAATTAAAACATATATATCAGATCCTACTACAAAAGCCTATACTCAACAGAACTGGAAAATCTGGATGAAATGTACAATTTTCTAGACAGATAACAGGTACTAAAGTTAAATCAGGATCAGATAAATCATCCAAACAGTCCCATAACCCCTAAGGAAATAGAAGCAATCATTAAAAGTCTTCCAATCACAAAAAACCCAGGACAAGATGGGTTTAATGCAGAATTATATCAGACCTTCAAAGACGACCTAACACCAATACTCTTTAAACTATTCCACAAAATACAAACAGAAGGAACACTACCCAATTTGTTCTATAAAGCCACAATTACACTCATACCTAAACTACACAAAGACCCAACAAAGAAAGAGAACTTCAAACCAATTTTCCTTATGAATATTGATGCAAAAATACTCAATAAAATTGTCACAAAAAGAATCAAAGAACATATTCCTCATGATCACATAGGCTTCATCCCAGGGATGGAGGGATGGGTCAATATATGGAAATACATCCACGTAATCCACTATATAAACAAACTCAAAGGAAAAAAAAAAAACAACACTTGATCATTTCATTAGATGCTGAGAAAACATTTGACAAAATTCAGCATCCCTTCATGTTAAAAGTCTTGGAAAGATCAGGAATTCAAGGCCCATACCTAAACAAAGTAAAAGCAATATACAGCAAGCCAATAGCCAACATCAAACTGAATAGAAAGAAACTTGAAGCAATCCCACTAAACTCAGGGACTAAACAAGGCTGTTCACCCTCCCCCTATCTTTTCAACATAGTACTTGAAGTTCTAGTGAGGGCAATTAGAGAACAAAAGAAGGTCAAAGGGATACAAATTGGAAAGGAAGAAGTCAAAATATCACTCTTTGCAGATGATATAATCGTATACTTAAGTGACCCCAAAAACTCCACTCCTAAAGCTTATAAACAACTTCATCAAAGTAGCTGGATATAAAATTAACTCAAGGAAATCAGTAGTCTTCCTTTTCTTAAAGGATAAACAGGCTGAGAAAGAAATTAGGGAAATAACACACTTCATAATAGCCACAAATAGTGTTACATACCTTCATGTGACTTTAAGCAAGTAAGTGAAAGATCTATATGTTAGGAACTCCAAGTCTCTGAAGAAAGAAATCGAAGAAGATCTCAGAAGATCTCAGAAGATGTAAAGATCTCCCATGCTCATGGTTTGGCAGGATTAATATAGTAAAAATGGCCATCTTGCCAAAAGCAATCTACAGATTCAATGCAATCCTCATCAAAATTCCAACTCAATTCTACATAGAGTTAGAAAGAGCAATTTGCAGATTCATTTGGAACAACAAAAAACCTAGGATAGTGAAAAATATTCTCAATAATAAAAGAACTTCTAGGGAAATCACCATCTCTGACCTCAAGCTGTATTACAGAGGCATAGTGATAAAAACTTTATGGTATTGGTACAGAAACAGGCAGGAAGATTAATGGAATAGAGTTGAAGACCCAGAAATGAACCCATGCACATATGGTCACTTGATCTTTGATAAAGGAGCTAAAACCATCCAGTGGAAAAAAGACAGCAGTTTTAACAAATTGTGCTGGTTCAACTGGCAGTTAGCATGTAGAAGAATGCAAATTGACCAGTTCTTATCTCCTTGTACAAAGCTCAAGTCCAAGTGGATCAAGAACCTCCACATAAAACCAGATACACTGAAATTTATAGAGGAGTAAGTGGGGAAGAGTCTTGAACACATGGGCACAGGGAAAAAGTTCCTGAACAGGATACCAATAACTTGTGCTGTAAGATCTAGAATAAACAAATGGGACCTCATAAAATTGCAAAGCTTCTGTAAGGCAAAGGACACCATCAATAAAACAAAAAGGCAACCAATAGATTGAGAAAAGATCTTTACCAATCCTACATCAGATGGAGGTCTAATACCCTATATATACAAAGTACTCAAGAGTAACTCTTAACCAAATTTCCAATGCTTATACTTGCACCCACAAATAAAGATAGCTTGTACTCCTCATCAAAGAAATTTCACATTGCAACATAATGGAGATCATTACATAGACTAAATATTGTAGAGTTCCCAGCCCTAGTGAATAAGTCTACAGGAAAATTCCTGCACCCAGGTCTTATAGAACACTGAGGCTGGCAGGGAGGGGAGTGGGGTGAAAGAAATATAAGAACTAGGAAGTCTGGTGGGAGATTAAGTCTCGTAGAAATGACAAGGAACCTACACTAATGATATTTCACTGATATTAGTGCCTGAACAAAACACAAACAGAGGAAGTGAGAAATCTCAGAGTGACTCCATCTGTAGGCAAACAGCGGCAGGCAACTAATGTCTCCAGAGACAAAGAGAATATTGGTCTCCCCCCACCCCCACAATAGTCAGATCTGAACTCATACATTCAAGAAACCTAAACTGATTGAGCAGGTTATATTTACAATCAAAGAAAAAGATTGTACAGATTGAGAGATGGAAAAAGTTGGAGGGAGAGGATACAAGAAGGATTTGAAAAAAAGAAGGGGAAGTAGGAAAATGATGGGATTATATTTTAATTACAATCTTAAACTTATTAAGTTATTAAGAAAGCTGTCTAAAGACATTCACATAACTCAATTTTTTTAATTATAAAATATTTAGTGGACTACTTTATATTGTCCTCAGAGCAAATTTGGATATCATATTTATATTTTTCTGATGAACTTTAATTTTTTATTCATTTATTCCTTTCTATGTAGACTGAATCCAGTTCTTCATTCTTCCCATCTCTTGACAAAATTCCAATCTCTCATGCTTCATTGAAATTTTTATCTGTTCTATGCCCTGTGGTGTCAAGATATTCTCTAACTTTATTTCTTCGTATAAAATTTAATCTTCAAATTATATAAGCACAATTGTCTAGTCTTGTATTTTGTTTTACTTTAAGCAAATTTTATCATAGAACGTTTTTCTTCTTATGGGCATATTGTCTTTGTATATTATAATTTCTCCTTCCATCCCCAACTTAAATAATATTATTCAGAACAGTGAAGCTTAAGAATAATTTCTGAATTTTGTTGTCAATCTATTTACACAAACTATTGTCTCTTACATTTTTATTTTTTTTAAATTTCTACTATATGATTGGCATTTGCAAGTGCTTAAAATATGTAGAAGAAATTTTGTAGGCTTAAGTCTGTCACAATGAAATTTCCACTATGTTCATAGCAATCTTATTTATAATAGCCAGAATCTGGAAAGAACCCAGATGTCCCTCAACAGAGGAATGGATACTGAAAAGGTGGTACATTTACACAATGGAGTACTACTCAGCTATTAAAAACAGTGACTTCAGGAAATTTGCAGGCAAATGGATGGAACTGGAAAATATCATCCTGAGTGAGGTAACCCAATCACAAAAGAACACACATGGCATGCACTCACTGATAAGTGGATATTAGCCTAGAAGCTCAGAATACCCAAAATACAATCCACAGACCACAAGAAACTCAAGAAGGTGGAAGACTGAAGTGTGGGTGCTTTTGGTCCTTTTACTTGATAAGCAAAAAAGATTTTCCAAAATCTCTTATGTTCACCAACTACCCTTATGTGGATTATTTCAAAGTTAATGAGCAGAAATATTATGTCAAATATAATTGCTTATGAGAAACGAAAAAGCTGAAATTAATCAGATGATCTATATAAAAGTATGTGGGTCATTTCAATCACTTGCCAAAAGCCCTTTTACATTTAAATAAAGCAGGTAAAACAGATCATGTTTAATTAGTGTGTGGTGTGTCTAGTGTGCTCATTTTAGCATTTAGACTGTAAACTGACACCGTAGACTTATACTGTTCTCCTTATTAGAGTAATATCAAATAAGTGTATTTATTTTCATTTAGCCAGACACTTATAGTATGCTATTACAGAAAGTGAACTGGGTTCATGGGGATGTCAGGTCAAATTCATTTTGTCCCAACTCTCTTGCAAATTAAAAATAAGCTGACTCTCTTCCATTTTCTATTTTTATTATTATTTAAATTTATTTATGTTTTACACTCCATATTTTATTCCCATCCCCAGTCTACCTTCCGATTGTCCCACACCCTATGTCTCCTCCACACTCCTTTGTCCCCAAGTGGATGAGAAACACGTGGCTTTTTAATTGCTTACAACCTGAGAGATTTTGCAATAGTATATAACTTTCCAATTACCTCCAAGCATTTCAGAAGGCAGTATTCATTGTAGTGATGCCCAGAGCTTAAGAGTGAAACCTCTAGAGACACGACACCTGGGGTAGATTCATATAATTGGCTGTACATTTGAAACTGTGATAATAATTGCATTCAATAATGAAATGCTTTGACAATGTAAGTGTTAATGCTTCCACATATACCTACAATATTATAATAGTAGATGTGGTATCATTTAGGAACTTTTTTTTTGCTTAGTGAAAGTGGTACAATCTTAAATAGCAATCTAGTTTAGTAAGCTACTATCAAAAGAATGTTTGACATATACTTTAAACTCATCATGACACCTAAGTTAACATGAAGGACCAAAATATAAGAGTAATTTCAATTTCAACAAAATATGTGAATAATCTCAATTTCAACAAGTAATTTGCAATCATTCTATGAATAACAACAGCCAGAAGAAGGAAAGAAGAATTTAATGGAGGCTGTAAGTGTTAGTACAGAACGCCTTCTTTCCTCTTCTGGCAGTTGATGGCACCCATATTCTGCCTGACCCTCAGACAAAAGGCTTCCTAAAATACAGGAAACAAATATAAGACACAAAATGAAACCTGCTTTAAAAGGCATTAATTATTTGTCAAGAAACACCAAAAATCATTCTAAGGCAGATAGGGGAATGCCAGGGCCAATAAGTGGGAGAGGGTGGGGTGACAGGCATTGGGAGGGGGGAGGCAAAAGGGGTTTGTTCTTGTTTTTGTTTGTTTGTTTGTTTGTTTGTTTTGGAGGGGAAAATGGGAAAGGGAAAATGTACATGTAAATAAAGAAAATACCTAATTAAAAAAAAATTCAAAAAGCATCTGGGTTGTTTCCAGTTTCTGGCTATTATAAATAAGGCTGCTATGAACATGGTGGAGCATGTGTCCTTATTACATGTTGGAACATCTTCTGGGTATATGCTCAGGAGTGGAGGAACTGCCACACTGATTTCCAGAGTAGTTGTACCAGGTTGCATGTAAATAAAGAAAACATCTAATAAAAAAAAAAGAAAAAAAATTCAAAAAGCAATACATTATTTACCTAGTTTCAAATTAACTAACACAAAGGATAATAAAACAAGACTTCAATAGTATCACACTAATTATGAAGAAAAATTACTAATCACATGGTAGTTAATCCTTTGGTCACTAACTTTATTAAAAGTTTCAAATTAATGTCATTAATGTAGTGAGGAAATTAGATATTATGAAGCCACTTGTATGATGCAATTAGAATATTATCTCTGACATAGTCTCATCTAAATTCATCAATGAATCAATCTTCTCATGAAGAAATATAAAATCTATCCAAACTGAGGCACAAAGTACACAAGTTTGCATTCCTTACAAATTAAGTAAAAAGTAGGGGGTATGATGAAGGACTCATGGAGTGGGGACCAGAAAGGGGGAAATGTTTGGAATGTAAATAATTAAAATAATTAATAAAATAAAATAAATTTTTAAAAAGAAACTCAAATGCCACAATATAAAATGAAAGTCTAAGGTTAAAGGGTATTCAAACCATAATTCCACATTCAGATTACTATAAAGATTACTAGTGAGTTAGGACAAAAAGTTTGGCCAACACCTATAAGGTTTAAAAATAAATACTTAGTACACCTCTCCTCAACAGGCATAAAATGTGAATTCACTACAAACAAAGGGATGTAGAAATAAAATCATATACTATTTCTTTTCTTCAAATAATTGCTTTTCCAGGACGTTTTTATAAATGTAAAAAGATTAAACACCTAATTTAAAATATCAATTCTGACTCTTTCAGAGATGCTGTCCAATTGAATTAGTAGAAAGTTAAAATCATTATTTTTACATATTCCATAACAATGACACTTAGATAAAACTGTCTAAAGCCAAAATGAAAGGCTTTACAATACAAAATGTATAATGCAACTTAACTGTAACAGAACAAAGGAAGGAATTGAATTACAGAAGAACATACCAGTTAATTCAACTTCTTTAACGATTTTGCCTTACAATGGATGATGAACAATATTGCTATTCATTATATATTATTATTTAACATCATATATTTTAAAATGTTTTGTTTTCAATATTGAATTTGACCAGTCAAAAAAGACAATGTAAGAAATAAGCCATTTTGGATGGGAATGTTCTGGTGCATCACTTTTATTATGTTATGTTGTGCTCTTGTCTGACCAGAGAACCTACCAGAATTGGCAACAGTGCAAATTTAATCTAATTTAAGTGTAAGTGACCACTAAGCTCTAGCAGGCTCTACGCATGGAAGGTTGAAAAAATATCATAATTTCCCATTCTTGGTTCTTCCCGTTTCAACTTCTCTTTTTTGAGCAGTAGTCTTTAGCATTCCAAATGGAAAATGGATTCTATGTGTTCATCTTCTGCATGAGAACTGACCTTGTGACTTGCTGTAGCCAACATAGTAAAAACAACAAAGGAGTTCTTAGCCTGTGGTTGGCCTTGGCTTTGAGAAGTCTTAAAGGTTTATGTTCCTTGTCTTGAAACTGTCTCATCAGTTATGTGAATGTGTGCCATTGGTGATGCCTCTGAGAGAAAATAATGAAGAAGTGAGATTATCTTCTATAACTTGTCATGACTTACCCATAGAGGGCTCACCAGGATCCAAGTTGGCTGAAAATAATCAAGTTCAGGGTTTTAAAACCCACATGACCTTGACCTACACATCTCTGAGAAGGAAAAACCCAAATGAAGCAACTGAATTGACCATGAGAGTGTGGGCTTCATTTGTTACTTAATTCCAAAGTTCATCATGTAATTATCAAAGCAGATGTTTATATTAAATATGCAGATTCTTCAATTCTATGAGCATTATTTCTTTCTTTTCTCTTTTTCCCATTGAAAATGAGTCATTTTAGGGACTTCTATAGGGACAAAACACAAATCCATTTCTGGAGAATTAATTCAGAACCTGCTGCCCATTAAAGTATATTGTTCCTTACTGCCTCATTCTCCCTAACATCTTATTACTTGAAAAGTTAGATGGATTATTAAGTCAGGATGCCTGAGCTATAATGGACCCAAGAATCAAGTGTGCATAAGAAGCAGGCAGTTGGAATTTGCTATGCAAGGACAGAAGTCAAAAGCTCGTATCTCCTGTGTTCCTAAGCATGTTCAGAGCATGGTATCTTTCCTTTTCTGCCCTATCAGTTCATTCTCTGAGCAGTGATTGAAGGCCATGTCTATCTATCACAAGGCCAGAGTGTTGGTATAGGACAAGGGCACTTGTAGTTCAGATGCAATCATTTCTGAGATGAGTCTACCTCTTCTTTCTGGATCCTTTTCAAAATAAGCCCAGGACAAGTCATTTCC
>JADRCD010099588.1:0-27688 GCA_019843815.1 Montemys delectorum | reverse complement strand
AAAAAAAAAAGAACAAACCCCTGTTGCCTCCCTCCTCCCCCGCTTGCCACCCCACCCTCTCCCACTTATTGGCTCTGGCATTCCCCTACACTGGGGCACAGAACCTTCACAGGGTCAAGGGCCTCTCCTCCCATTGATGATCAACTTTGCAATCCTCTACTATACACATGCTGCCAGAACAATCAGTTCCACCATGTGTAGTCCTTGGTTGGTGGCTGAGTCCCTGAGAGCTCTGAGGGTACTAGTTAGTTCATATTGTTGTTCATCCTAGGGGCTACAAACCCTTCAGCTCCTTTGGTCATTTCTCTAACTCCTTCACTGGGGACCCTGTATTCAGTTCAATGGATGGCTGTGAGCCTCTACATCTGAATTTATGAAATTCTTAGGGAAATGGATAGATCTGGAGAATATCATCCTGAGTGAGGTAACCCAATCACAAAAGAACACACATGCTATGCACTCTCTGATAAGTGGTTATTAGCCCAGAAGTTCAAAATACATGAAGAACAACCCACAAACCACAAGAAACTAAGAAGAAGGAAGACCAAAATATGGACATTTCATTCCTTCTTAAAAGGGGGAACAAAATACCCACGGAAGGAGTTGCAGAGACTAACTATGGAGTAGAGGCTGAAGGAAGGACAAGCCAGCCTGATATAGCTGTCTACTAAGAGGCTCTGACAGTATCTTTTAAAATTTTTATATCTTGAAAATTTCCTGGTTTTGTTGGAAACTGATTGCTTCATGTGATGTTTTTCAGGAAACTGTCTTATGAGAAGATGTTTTGCTGAAGCAGACACATAAGAGGGTGTTTTACTGAGAACAGACACATGATGTTTTTCTGAAACCTGTCTGATAAAAGAACATGTGATGTTTGGCTGGAGCAGACACTCCAGAAGACACGTGATGCTTGGAAAGAGTATGGGTATAACCCAAGAGATATTGGACGACTTTCTGGCATTGGTTCACATTGCTGGTGAACCAATTGCTCATTGGACTTTGCTGAAGCTGTTCTTCATTGACAATGCTCTGGCATTTGTTTGTCTTGCTTCCTTCTCTGATCTTGAAATAACTACGTAGAGAAATGAAACAAAAAACTTCTGGTGGCTGCTTCTTCTTGCTTTGGCAGACTTGTGCCCGTAGGTGGAGCCTTGCAGTTTCTTTTGGATCAAGCAACTGATGCTGATTTGTGTTTGGTGTTTTGCTAGTGGACTGGACTGATGACAATGAGGATTGGAATCACCCCAAAGAACTACTTCCAAACAGGTCCATTTTCCCCTTGTGCTATCAGCCATCTTCCTTCCCTACCTTTGATCAGTGGGCTACAATGGAGGTCTAAGTGTTTAAGAACCCTTATTAAAGTCAGTTTTGAAAAATAAAAAAAAATATTTAAAAAAAAAGAAGTTAGACACTTAGAAACCAAATAATTCAATTCAAAAGTGGATACACAGATAATTAGAGAACTCTCAACAGATGAGTCTTGAATGGCTGAGGAACATTTAAATGTTAAAAGACTTTAGTCATCAAGGAAATGTAAATACAAATTACCTTGAGATTTCACCTTACACCCATTAGATGGCTAAGATGTGATGGCAAAAGCTGATGAGGATGGGGAGCATATGGCATACTCCTCTATTGCTGGTGGGAATGAAAATTTGTAAAACCATTCTAGAAATCAATTTGGTAGTTTCTCATAAAAATAGGAATAATTTTACCTTAAGTTCCAGCTATACCACTTCTGGGCATATATATACCCAAAAGATGGATAAAGAAACTATGGTATGTTTATACAATGGAATACTATTCAGCTATTAAAAACAAAAACATCATGAATTTTGCAGACAAATGCACTGAACTTGAGAATATCATTCAAAGTGAGGTAACCCAGAGGCAGAAAGACACATATGGGGTGTATACTCACTTTATAAGTTGACATTAACCACAAAATGCAGGATAACCATACTACAACCCACAGACTCAAAGAAACTGGATAATTAGGAGGTCCAAAGGAGAGATGAACAAATTTCACTCAGAAGTAGAAACTAAACAGTCATTGGAAGTGGATGGAAAGAGGGAACTGGGTAGGAGAGGGATTGAGGAGGGTAAGGAGGAGAATCATCAGCTATGGAGGTATAGAAGAGGGCTGGGAGTAAGAATGGAAATCAATGTGGGGGTATCTCTGGGACTAGCTGGAGACCTGGACTGGAGGAGCATATGGGGAGTCTATGGACCAGTAAACTAGCTGAGATTCCTACTAGAGTGAGATATAGGGATTAAAGTGCCCACCTCTATTAGCTAGGCAAAATTTCCAGAGGAGGGATGGAGACATCAATTTACCCATAAAACTTTCAACTCAGAATTTGTCTTGCCTACAAGATGTGCAGGGTAAAGATGGTGCAGAGACTGAGGAAACAGCCAACCAAGGATTGTCCCAACTTGAGACCCATTCCTTGTAAGAGAGCCAAACCCTGACACTATTAATTATGTTATGCTATGCTTTCAGAGAGGAACCTAGCATAACTATCTCCTGAGAGGCTTCATCTAGGAGCAAACGGAGGCAGATCCAGAGACCCATAACCAATAAGTTGGAGCTCATGGAGTCTTGTGGAAGAATGGGGGATAGGATAGAGCAAGCCAGCTGGGTTGAGGATACCACAAGAAGAAACACAGTGTCAACTAACATAGGACCATGGGGGCTGCCTGTCACAAACCTACATGCAGGGGCTGGATCTATGACCCCCCTACAGTTTTGTAACAAATATGCAACTTGGCCTTTATGTGGGATCCCTAACAAGTGGAGCTGGGGCTATTTTGGTCTCTGTCCCTTGATACTGGATCCTCTTCTCCCAACCTGGACTGCCTGGTTGGGCCTCAGTGGGAGTGGGTGCACCTAGTCCTGCTGAGACTAGATATATCCTAGAGTGGGGTGGTACCCAAGGGAGACTCCTCCTTCTCTGAAGAGAAGGTGAGGAGGCAATGGGGGTGGGATTTGTGAAGGTAGAACTAGGAAGAGAGGAGGTAAGGGCACTGTGATCTTGATGTAAAGTGAGTAACAAATATATTATTGGGGGAAAAAGAAATTCTATCATCATGACTATGCCAGAGCATAGCCAGGTGAGAGGCTCAGGAAGAAATGCTGGCTCAGTATCTAATGCTATTTTGTTGTTGTTTTGTTTGTTGTTTATTGTTGTTGTTGTTGGGCTAAATGGGATTAGGCAAAGATTCTTAAAGGGAACACATTATCCAGGAAGAGCTTTTGGATCAGAGCAGTTTTCAGTTCAGTTCCCTGTCCTCTATTCCCTGGAGACATCCACAGGCTTTCTTTTTCCCCTTCTTTCCCTGATCAATTTATTATGTTTCTTGGAAATGAATGAGGCTAGCATAGATTAAAATTTGTAATTGAATATTAAAACCCTAAAGCTATTTTCTCTGATTGTATTTCATAAACTGTGAAATAACTGAAGTTGAACTCAAAATAGGATTGCATTGGGTAAAATTCATACATTTCTGTTACCACTGGTCTATAGACTCTACAAGGATCCAAGCATAGATACTGGAAGTGTATATCATTTCTGAAGTATACATTTACATTCAAATGTCAATCACCCTGAAATATATTCAGATACCAAAATTCTGAAATTCTTGTTTTGTACGGGGGTGAGGGGGAGAGAGAGAGATAGGGTGTTTACAAGTATAAATTTGCTGAATTCCCTGAGCTTCATGGTAATTTAGGCAAGTACTTTTATGGTATAATCAATATTCAGGAGAAAAAATGATTGTCATAGATCTATTTGATCACGCGTGCTTTGATCACCAACTCTGTATTCCATATTCCTGCAAAAATATATCAAATTCAAATAATGATCCATTTTATACATTAGTTTTTTTAGGTTAATGTATCTGTCAGCCCCAAAGGAAGAATCCCTGATGGTTTGCTATAGTGTATAACACCTGAAGAGATTTCAGAGTTCCCAGAAACACCCTGACCTTGTTAGATCTTCTATGGCCATTTGTATTGTTGATAAGGGGTTTGGTGTCAGACAAAGCTCTTTTCAAACATTTATTTTTATGATAAGAATTATAGTGATGTAATAGCCACAGGGAAATGGTAGAGAAATAACAATGAAGCATTTTTAATCGTGATTAAGAAAATATTTACTCTATTCCCACAAGTTAACTAAATTTTAATACAAATTATTGCTACTGTTTCTAATGATATAAATAATGAAATAGCAAAAGATTCTGTAATTTGTGGGTTTAGTCTCTTATTGAAGCATGTTACATGTGTATTTATTACATTCTGTTTTATTATGTTGTGTCCTACAACATGAGCATTTGGGAAAAGGTGTCTCTGCTCTGTTCCTAAACTCCAAGCCTCCATTATCACACTGAGGTAAGCAGATGGTTTGAAGACTGGGTTTTCTTTTTGTTACTCTCAAAGAACATTGATATCTGATCTATTACATAAATTATACAAGAAAAAATGTTACAGAGAGTAAGGTTGTTAAGAGCTCCCCTTTCTTCTTACACTTACTCTTTAAAAAATAATTTGCAGTTTTTATTGATGTTAAGTATAGTCTTTAAAAATCTTTACACCGTATGTTGTATAGTAATTCCCCCCATGATGAAGTATTCCTTCTTGAAGGAAAGCTTAAGACACAGGATGTTCCAAAGCAGTGGTCCTCAACCTTCCTAATGCTGTGACCCTTTTCTATATATATAGCTCCTCATGTTGTGGTGGCTCCAACCATAAAATGATTTTTGCTGCACTTTTCAACAGTAGTTTTGCTATTGTCATGAGTTGTAATGTAGATATTTTCAGAGGTAGATGTTTACCAAAATGGGTCACAATCTACATATTGAGAACCACTGTTCTAAGTGAGGGAGAACATACTATTTTTCAGGGATGTTAATAAGCTCAGAAAGTAAAATAACTCAATAAAAGATTTCAGAAAAACTTCAATCTTACCAGAGTCACTAGTCTCTATCCTCCCCAATAGTGTAGAAGCAGTAAGGAATGCTAAGGGACACACTCTCACATCGGCTGAGCTGCTTGGTAGTGGCTCACACTAACTGAACTACCTGGGGAGAATACTCTGCAACATGCCATCTTCACACTGTGCTCCAGGCTTGCGAGATGTCACCAGCGTTTAGATGGTATTTTGGTGATGTAACTGGTTTGGAGTGATTTCTCCTCCTGAAAAGTAACCCATCACCCATATTCCTTTAAACAACCTCAAATAACCTCATTGGTTTACCAAGTTCAACTTTGGGGTATCCTTACTTTGGATCTGTCATTGGTGCCCCATTTGGGGTATCAGATCCTATGCCATATGTTCTACCATGGTTAATCCTCTTTGCCAAGTTGACTAGCTCTGGAATTAATTTATAGGCACATATTTGAGTAGGTTTAAAGGGTAACTAATGGGAGGTTTGATGAGAGAAAATTCTTCTGAGTGTATAGGACTTTCTGTGACCAGCACAGTATTAAAAGTTCTGAGAAGAAAGCTTTTGCCTGCTTGCCTTCTCTCTTTTGCAAGTGACTGCATCTACTTTGCTATTACCGTTAATGTTCTCAATATTTGGTGATGTTGGAATCCAGATTTCCATTCTTGCAATATGGGATGAAGACCAGTAGCAAGTAGGTTGTGCCAGTTGAGACCATTGTCTTGCCTTGTGATCTAGCAGCTAGATGGTTTTTGGGCTACCTATCCCATACTATGCAAACCAATCTAATACATTCCCTTATAAAATGTAGTCATTATATTCTTTATGTTCCTCAGAACAATCCTGAATAATACATGCTCATGTGTGCATCTAGGAAGTCTCTCTAAATGTCATCTCTGTATTTCAGGCAGAAAATAATGGCTACAGGTTAATGTTTACTTTGATTCTGAAAGAAAGAGACACACAGAAAAATAAACTCAAGAAATCTGTAACTGCAATATGTGGACAAGTAAACACTGTAATTATTTTCAGGACACTTTGACAGAACAGTGCCTAATAGGCTTTCATACATTTGATACAATAATTATCAGTGTGACCTAAGGTAACTCAAGTGACCTCTTTGCTTTCTATTCCTACAAAGCAAAGGAGCTGAACCAAATAATTTAAAAATATTTTCAAACTTTAACAATTTATATTATCTTATGGTATAGAAGAAAAAAAGAAAAATTCTGGCTTGTTCCCTCTAATGGGATGTTGAAATTGCTTTAAATATTATTTTAATGCTACTTATTTACTCCTTCAACTATGTCATTGGTTGCTGTATATATTTAGGTATTCTTGGGTTAGTGCATATATATTCAAATTTGTTATATAACCTTGGTTAATCGTCATTTTTCTTGTCTCTACTGTAACTGTTTTGAGTTAAAGCCTTCTTTGTGTCATGTAACCATGGAGAATTTGTGGTACTGAAATGTCTGAAAGCTAGCTTTTCCCAAGACATACACAGGTCATAACAATTCTACAGGCTTAACAGTGGTGTTTATAGCTTGTGAGGTCTAACTTCTAATTCACAGCCAAATAACTTAATTGCCAAGATATGTCAGTAAGATAACCAGAACAATTTTGATGAGGTTGTCAATTACTGTATCAAATTCCTCCTTTGTTTTCATAAGGAAACAGTCCTTAGAAAGACTAAGTGGCTTAATGAGAATAGTTTTTTAGTTAAAAGAAAGTAGAAGCCTTCAAGTGGACATTGTGTTACTTTTGTAAGTGGGGTGGGTTTTACAGTCAGTTTTGTTTTTTCCTCCTATTATTTCATTTGATGTTTCTAATAAAGAATAGACTTAAACAGCACTATGATTTGCAATCAAGTAAATATCAGTTGCTTTCCAGTGAGGAGTGTGGTTAGTCAATATAATCTATGACACAATGTTAGCATTTAAGAAGAATCAATGAAGGACAACAGTGAAAGCTAAGTTGTTTGTGTTCATTTCTTATTTTTATTGATTCTTTTTAAGAATTTCATACAAGATTATTATATTTATGTCATTTCCAGACCTCCTTCTACACACACACACACACACACACAGAGAGAGAGAGAGAGAGAGAGAGAGAGAGAGAGAGAGAGAGAGAGAGAGAGAGAGAGAGGAGTGACAGAGACAGATTCAGAGACAGAGACACAGAGAGACAAACACAGAGAGAGTTATTCCTTCACTCATATGTTTATTGGAAATATTTTCACTCTTCTCTTTATATTATTGAACTCTATCATATATTCCTTTAGAAATCGTGCTTTCTTATGTAAAGGATCTATTTTCTAATAATGATTCAATGAACCATTATCATTCATCTTCTTTGACATCACAGTTCCTGCATCTATGTCTCAATCAAAGGAAACAAGGATATCAACATGAGAGGGGGTAGAGGGGTAGAGGGATGGAAGGGCAGTTTGGAGATGCTGGAGGGAGGGAAGGGAGGGAAAAATAAAAAAATAAAATAAAACTTTTGATTATAGTGGGACCACACTATGTCTCTCATCATGAGGCAATTCTATGTTCCTTCTCCTTTGAAACTATCAACTACTGAATGAAGAACAGCTAAAATTTATGTAACGTAGTCACAAGTCTATATCATGCAAAAGTTATATATATCTATCTTGTTTTCTTGGGACACTCACACTTGCAATCTAGCTGCCATGCAGAAGAGAAGGCAAAGCAGTAGGACACTGTAGGGTTAAGTAGTGACTTCTAAATATGTAAATGGTGACTTCATGTAAATCTTGGGGCTTACAGCACATTGAGTGACTAAAGGTCCATCCAAGAGCATTATTTGGCAGACATTTGAGTGGAAAAGTTCTTAGATGACTCTGTCCTTTATAAACCCAACCACTCTTAGATGCTTTTAAATCTTAGCTTGTCAAGGTTTGGCTATCACAAAGCACAGACAAACCATCTGGTCTGCATCCTACTCATAGTTTTGATGTAGAAAATCCATAAGTATGAGTAGACAATAACTTCTATTGACTTGCTATTGTGACAATAGAGACTAGCTTTAGCCCCAGGAATATGGTAAGATTAAAACAGTAATCCAGCACATTGATTATTTTTAAAGTAACTCAATCTAGCCTGGTGTGGTGATGTACATCTTTAATTCTAGAACTCAGGAGGCAAAGGCAGGCCTCCTGAGTTAGTAGGATTAGGATTAGTAGCTATGGTGGTCTATAAGAGTGGGTTTCAGGGCTATAACAAAAACTGTATGGAAAAAAATCAGCCTTGCCTTTAGTACTGGGAAGAAGTTGTAGCAACTTGTGTAATTTTGTAGAAAAGGAGAGATTTGCCGTATAAGGAAAAGCTCAGAAAACCTAATTTATGTGATAAGATGAAAGAATACACACACACACACACACACACACACACACACACACACACACACACTAACCTAGCTAAAATCTCCACACATATATGGCCTTGACTGCTTACAAGAAAATAAGAAGGAAGACAGAGATTATCGAAAGAAGTCACTTTTAAAAGTAAAGCGTAATGACTCTTCACTTACAAAACCACAGCTATTTATCCCCAATCTTACCAAATGGACAAATAGTGTCAAACTCTAAGAGGGTCCAAGCTATATGTCCAATCTAGAGTGCATTCCTAGGAGGTTTTATTCGTATTGCTAAAATGGCGAGGTTGGGGTTTGAGAGATGGGATGGCTGGGTGTGTAAAGGTACTCCGTGCCAAGCCTGGTGAGTTGAATTCAATCCCCAGAATCCACAGAGCAAAGGAGAGAACCAACTCTAGCACACTGTCCTCTGACCTCCACATGCAGCTGTGGCCATGGGAAATGTGGGCTCAGACAGACACACAAAGTAAATAAATATGTTAATAGTTTTACTTTTATAATTAGAATATAAGTATGTCGTTCTTTCCTTTTTTAATCCCCTCTTCAGTCCTATCTATGTCCCCTCACTCCCTCCCTCTAAAATTCATAGCCTCTTTTCCATTAACTGTCACTTATAGATAAAAAAGTAATTAAATATATAAACACAACCTGCTCTGTGTTGCTTGTATTATTTAACTTCAGAGATGACCACTTGAGGTTGGTTAACTAGTTACACAGATAATTCCTCAGAAACACTAATCATCCCTTATCAGCATTCCTTAGTTCCTTCAGTCTTTTGACTAGGGGTGTGGCCCTGAAGAGCTTCCCACTTCCACGTTAATATGTCCAGTGGTGATTTGTTTGTTCAGATCTCATTTAGGCATCCATATGGTTGAGGTATTATGAGTGTTGCTTCCCTTTGCTTTCTAGGAGACTCAATCTCACATCATATGTTCTGGTCCTCTGGCTCTTACAATCTTTCTTTCTGAGATCTTCTCTGAACCTTAGGTGCAGGAGTTCTGATGTACATGCACCATTGTGTATGGACACTCCACCATCAAACCTTCTCCGCAATTTGAATAGTTGTGATTTTCGGTGATGGTTTCTGCCTGCTGCAATGTATAGTTTCTCTGATGTACAGTGAGAGCTACAGTTATCTTTGGGTATAAACATGCATATCTAGAAGGTAGTTAGGAATTTTGCTCTTCTAGTAATGTGATAGTGGTAGATTCTTCTCTCAGGTTCATGACCTCACTAGCTAGGTATAGTTGACTAGGTTTCTAGTCCCAGCACGACTTCACTCCTATTGTACAGGCCTTAAGTTCAATCAAAATGAATTTAATAAAACATTTAGAATTGTTTGGTGCTCCTATTAGCTTTTGGACAATCAAAAGATGTTTCAATAACAATGGACCTTCCAATAGACCATTCAGATTTATTCCTTAAATAATAAGACATAAAAACATTAGAGTCACATCACTATGAATCTAAACTAGAGATAAATTTACCTAGAAGAAAGCTATGGCTAATCCTATTTTGAAACAGAATTAATTATCACTTTGTATGTAAGAACTCACAATAATTTTAAAATAACCATGTCAATTTGTAATTAGACCAATGAAGCTTTTAAATTCAGAGGTTATCACATCCTGCTCCAGAAATAAAATAAAAGCTGCATGAGGAAATTACTTAGCAGCGATCAGTTATGGGCTTCTTTTGTGACAAAGAAAATGTGGCTTGGTGGTTGGGGACAAAATCCCAGAGCAAGAATCAAGAATCTCTAAGAACTAAGGCAGAGTTCCAATTGCTAGGTTGGCAACATGTTCCCAGATGAATTCTAAAGTAGCCACTGTCTCACATTTTTGTTTTAATGGCAATGACTATAGTGTCTTGTCTATGTAAGCCAGAGCATGTGTCTCAAGGCTGCAGCTGCAGTCAGGTACATTGTGTGTCTACTTCATTCACAGGCATATTTTGTTAGCAGAAATTGGGCACAGGAAACTGAGCACTTGGGTACTCAGTTTGAGAAATCATGATGAACAATATCTTCCATAATTAAGATATGTGGACCAGTATCAAGCTAATGCCATAATCAGATGAGTCCTGGGGAGATGTCAAGAGATAATGGAAATACTGAATACATTTGGACAGAGCATGCACCACACACACACACATACACACACACACACACACACACACACACACACACACACACACACAGAGAGAGAGAGAGAGAGAGAGAGAGAGAGAGAGAGAGAGAGAGAGAGAGAGAGAGAGATCCAAAGTCTAGTCACAGCATCTATATCACTGCTCAACATGAAGAAGCTCTTACAATGTGTCTGTGGCATGCTTTTCATATTTTCCTGTCTCACACTGTTATCTGGAAGGAGCATGGGTTACTTACTACAAAAGAGGATCAGTAACTAATGCAAACCAAATTATGGCCATGTTAAAGGCCTCCCATCTTCCTACAGCCACTGGGATTGTTCACTGTAGATCCCATCAGACAGATGACTCTATTGTCTCCAAGAGAAACAACTGAGCTGAAGAGTCAGCTAGAACTGCAGCCCTTGGAGGCCTAGACTTCTCTCATCCTCCCCAGGATATTCTTACACTGCAACCTACATCTCCACCTTCTTCATACCCTGACACCCGCCAAACTCTGTCCTAACTTCACCAATTTTTTCATCCTAGCAGCCAAGCATTGTCTTCTTTTGTTAAGACCCACCTACAGCCTACTCTTGAGTACTTAAGATTCTTAAAATCTATCACTGCCTCTTGCAAAATCTGTTAGAAGAAGTCTGACTCCAACTCAGAGTATCATAGCACCACTTTTCTTACCCATCAGGCTAGAGGTCCCTTTTCTGGAACTGACTGGCAACTTGACTTTACCCACATGCCCACTGTCAGACATGCCCAGTACCTCCTGGTCTTGGTAGACACCTTTTTAGGGTGGGTAGAGACATTTCCCACAACTAACAAAATGGCTCAGACAGTCTCTGATCTCTTCCTCCAAGAGATAAGCCCCTGGTTTGGTGTCCCAGCCTCTTGCAATCAGACAATGATCCTGAATTTACTTCCCAAGTCTCTCAAATCCTATCTCAGGCCCTAGACATCCCCTGGCATTTTCACATTGCTTACCACCCTCAATCTTCAGGTAAGGTAGAAAGAACTAACTGATCTTTAAAAACCACTCTTGTTAAGCTGTCACAGGAACTTCACCTTGATTGGGTAAGACTCCTATCTCTGGCTCTTTTTAGGTTATGAGCTCACCCCAAGAGACCTCTCCTCATTTCTCTCTTTGAACTCATGTATGGATGTCCAGTCCTAACTCCTGGTCTTTAACCTAAATGCTCTCCCCTCCCAGACCATCTACTTACCCCATTACTTTGCCACCTCTATTCTCTCCTATGGAACTTTGCTAACCACTGCCTTTCAACATTGGGGACAAAGGCCTTCTATCTCCTCCAGGTCATTGGCCCTCACCACTATATCCTAAATGGCAGGGCACTTTTAAGATAATTCGTATGACCCTTATAGCTGCTAAACTGGAGAGACTCTCTCATTGGGTCTATCTGTCTCACCTCAAACCTTTCATTCTTCTACCTAAAAATGACTCTTCTTCATACACATCAGTCTTAACAGGACCATGCTCTGTTAAGCTCCAGAGGACAATGAGACCACCCATCTTGTCCCTAATCCAAGAAAATAAGACTTCACTCCTGCAGCCGAGCTTGACCTCACTGGATTAGACATGGATTTCTCATCCTCCTCCTACTGTTCATTTCCATCCAGGGTAGCCCTTGTATCTGGAGAAGGTTCAAGAAAACCCCACAGTCTTTCCAAATAGTCAGGAAACTGCTCCATAGCCGGATGCCAGGAACCAATCCAAATTGCTATCATCCCGGTATCTGTAATCCCATCTAAATATTATGATCTGTATACTTGCTTTCTCTTTGACCAGACAAAAGATTATTGTAGAAAATGGCCAGATGAATATGGGGGCTGCCAATATTGGTCTTGTCAGATACGTATGCTAGATCATGGACCAATCATTTCTTCTATCAATACCACAAGACACTTTTTTTTTCTACATACAAGACCCATGGGATTCCAGGTGGGAGACAGGAGTTGTTGATCGATTCTTTGGCCACCATGATGCTTCAGAATAGATGGGGGATAGATGTCCTGAAAGCTTAAGAAGGTGGTCTTTGCTTGTTCCTCCAAGAAGAATGCTGCTTCTACATCAACCAATCTGGGATAATAAGAAATAAAATCCAGGAGCTACAGTCAGACATAAAAAATTTCAGGGACTGTGAGACCTCCAATTCTGGGATTTTCAAAAACCCTATATGAAAGTGGATACTCCCTTTTGTAAACTCTTTCCTAGTCGTCTTCCTGGTGTTATTATTTGCTCTCTGCCTCATTAATCTTGTTTCTACATTTCTTCAATGATGAATAACAAAAAAATTTTAATCAGCTCCTGTTACAGATTACCAGCCGCTGCTCACAGAAGAGCCGCTGTCCAGAGGAACCTGATGTGAATGTTTACCAAGTAGATCCTGCTGGTGAAAGCCAGCTACTCCCTCCATTGACGATGCTCCAAACAGCAGGAAGTAGCTTAAGAGACAGGATGCCCTTGCCCTCGTTCCCTTTTCACCATCGACTTCCCTCTCCTTTTTTCTTTCCTTCTCTTTATAATAACAAGAAGGGAGGTATGTTAGCATTAGGGCCTTAGAAGCCTGTGATGGTACATAGGCAGGCCTCAAAACCTGTTGCCAAGACAATAGCCACCATATTCCCAGACTCCATTGGGCTCACCTCCCACCTTTACCTGTGGCCACCACATCACTACCCATATATATGTATTACATATATATGGGGAACCCTTCTCCCTCCCTCTCTCTCTCCCCATCTTCTCTCTCCGCCACTACCTCCCCCTCTCAGTTAAACCTCTTACATGTGGAACTGTTTGGGCCTAGTGTGGTGTATTCTGATACGACCCGCTATACTAACACATCACAAGCACTTATAATTCTTTATTAATCAATTAATTAGATGGCAATATATACTTTGATTTTTTTTATTACAGGTTTATTTAAATGCTAAGGTGTTTTTTGGTGATTTGGAGTCTTTCCTAAAAATCTGACAGATGATGATTAAAACTTATTGGCAACTTGTATATAATGATTGTATAAAAATATATCCAGATTGTCTTTAGCAAAATAAAATCTAGCAATGTTTTTTCATGCTCCTGTCTTTCTCTTACATAATATTAAACTTCAATAGCATGAAGCATTTTCAATGATATGTTTCAGAGCGCTGAAACTTTGAGGTGGACACTTTGTTAAAAAGAACTAAATTGAAAGAACTAAGTTGAAGTCACTCTCATCCCGTCCCACTGTTCCCTAGGTGAGGTTATTTCCTCATTTATAAAATGCAGCCCTGCAGCACGTGGGGACAGGAGCAGTGTTCACCATCTGGCTCACCAGCCCAGCTCACGTGTTGTAGTCAAACCTTGGTCAACACCATATGCAATTTATAAAAGGCATTTGTTCATTTGATTTTTAATGGTATAAATTTTATTATAAAGGATGTTATAGATACAGTTTTTAACAGTCTTTCATAAATTCTTTGGGAAAGTATCCTTCTAGCTGAAATCATTTACTATTATCTAACATGCTACATTTTATGTTTTTGCAAATAAGGGTTTCCCTGTGCTATATTTTTGTTAATGACATGTGCAACATTTTACTTATTTTCTTGGAATTTTCTTAAATGAAGGGATATTCATAAGTTGTCTCTACTTTCCTGCTGTAAACATGTAGCTCCATTTAGCATCCACTTTGTAACATAGAGGAGAATAGAGTCTACAGAGGAAGGAACAGTAAGGTAGAAAACTATATTTCTGACTACTCATAGTTTTCATAGAATTTTTTATTTTTATTTTTTATTAGATATTTTCTTTATTTCCATTTCAAATGTTTTTCCTCTTTTTCTTGTTTTCCCTCTGAAAACTACCTATTCCCTCCCTCATCCCTATGCTCACCAACCCACCCTATCCTGCTTCCTGACCCTGGCATTTGCATATACTATGGAATAGAGCCTTTACAGGACCAAGGGCTTCTGCTCCCATTAATGACCAACTAGACCATCCTCTGCTACATATGCAACTGGAGCCATTAGTCCCACCATGTGTACTCTTTGGTTGGTGGTTTAGTCCCTGGGAGTTCTGGAGGTACTGGTTAATTCATGTTGTTGTTCCCCCTATGGGGCTGCATAGGGTCTTTGGGTCCTTTCTCTAGCTTCTTCATTAGGGACCTTGTACTCAGCCCAATGGATGGCTGTAAGCATCCACTTCTGTATTTGTCAGGCACTGGCAACGCCTCTCAGGAGACAACTATATCAGGCTCCTGTCATCCAGCACTTGCTGGCATCAACAATAGTGTCTGGATTTGATGATTGAATATGAGAAGAATTCCCAGGTGGAGCAGTCTCTAGATTGTCCTTCCTTCAGTCTCTGCTCCACATTTTGTCTCTGTAACTCCTCCCATGGGTATTTTGTTTCCCCTTCTTAGAAGGATCAAAGTGTCCACACTTTGGTCTTCCTTCTTTAGTTTCATGTGATTTGTGAATTGTGTCTTGGATATTTCTGGCTTCTGTGATAATATACACTTATCACTGAGTGCATATCACATTTGTTCTTTTGTGATTGGGTTACCTCACTCAGGATGATATCCTCCTGATCCATCCATTTGCCTAAGGATTTCATAAATTCATTGTTTTTAATAGCTGAGTAGTATTCCATTGTGAAAATATACCACATTTTCTGTATCCATTCCTCTGTTGAGGGACATCTGAATTCTTTCCAGCTTCTGGCAATTATAAATAAGGCTGCTATGAACATAGTGGAGCATGTGTCCTTATTACATGTTGGAACATCTTCTGGATATCTGCCCAGGAGTCATATTGCTGGGTCCTCAGGTATTACTATGTCTAGTTTTTGGAAGAACTGCCAAACAGATTTCCAGAGTGGTTGCACCAGCTTGCAATCCCACCAGCAATGAAGGAATGTTCCTCTTTCTCCACAATCTTGCCAGTATCTGCTGTCATCTGAGTTTTTGATCTTAGCCATTCTGAGTGGTGTGAGGTAGAATCTCAGGGATGTTTTGATTTACATTTCCCTGATGAATAAGGATGTTGAACATTTCTTTTGGTCCTTGTCAGCCATTTGGTATTCCTCAGTTGAGAATTCTTTGTTTAGATCTGTACCCCATTTTTAATAGGGTTATTTGGTTCTCTGGAGCCTAATTTCTAGAGTTCTTGTATATATATATTGGATATTAGCCCTCTGTTGGATGTGGGATTGGTAAAGATCTTTTTCCAATCTGTTGATTGCCATTTTGTCCTATTGACAGTGTCCTTTGCCTTACAGAAGCTTTGTAATTCTGTGAGGTCTCATGTGTCAATTCTTGATCTTAGAGCATAAGCTATTGGTATTCTGTTCAGGAAAATTTCCCCTGTGCCCATGTGCTTGAGACTCCTCCCTACTTTCTTTTCTATTAGTTTCAGTGTATCTGCTTTTACGTGGAGGTCCTTGATCCACTTGGACTTGAGCTTTGTACAAGGACATAAGTATGGGTCAAATTGCATTCCTCTACATGCTAACTGCCAGTTGAGCTAGTGCCATTTGTTGAAAATGCTGTCTTTTTCCCACTGGATAGCTTTAGATCCTTTGTCAAAGATCAAGTGACCATAGGTGTGTGGGTTCATTTCTGGGTCTCCAATTCTATTCCATTGATCTATGTGCCTGTCACTGTACCAATACCATGAAGTTTTTATCACAATCTCTGTAGTACAGCTTGAAGTCAGGGATGGTGATTCCACCAGAAGTTCTTTTATTGTTGAGAATAGGTTATCCTATCCTAGGTTTTTTGTTATTCCAGATGAATTTGCAAATTGTCTTTCTAACTCTAAATGAAGAATTGATTTGGAATTTTGATTGCATTGAATCTGTAGATTGCTTTCAGCAAAATAGCCATTTTTACTGTATTAGTCCTGTCAATCTATGAGCATGGGAAATTTTTCCATCTTCTGAGAACTTCCTTGACTTCTTTCTTCAGAGACTTAAAGTTCTTGTCATACAGATCTTTTACTTGCTTAGTTAGAGTCACACCGAGGTATTTTATATTATTTGTAACTATTGTGAAGGGTGTTGTTTCCCTGATTTCTTTCTCCGCCTGTTTATCCTTTGTGTAGAGGAAGGCCTCTGATTTGCTTGAGTTAATTTTATATCCAGCTACTTTGCTGAAGTTGTTTATCAGGTTTAGGAGCTCTCTGGTGGAATTTTTGGGGTCACTTAAGTATACTATCATATCATCTGCAAATAGTGATAATTTGACTTTTTCCTTTCCAATTTGTATCCTTTTGATCTCCTTCTGCTGTCTAATTACTCTGACTAGGACTTCAAGAACTATATTGAATAGGTAGGGAGAGAGTGGGCAGCCTTGTCTAGTCACTGATTTTAGTGGGATTGCTTCAAGTTTCTCTCCATTTAGTTTGATGTTGGCTACTGGTTTTCTGTATATTGCTTTTACTATGTTTAGTTATGAGCATTGAATTCCTGATCTTTCCAAGACTTTTATCATGAAGGGGTGTTGGATTTTGTCAATTGCTTTCTCAGCCCCTAATGAGATGATCATGTCATTTTTTTGAGTTTGTTTATGTAGTGGATTACGTTGATTGATTTCCTTATGTTGAACCATTCCTGCATACCTGGGATGAAGCCTACTTGATCATGATGGATGATCATTTGATGTGTTCTTGGATTCAGTTTGCAGGAATTTTGTTGAGTATTTTTGCATCAATATTCATAATGGAAATTGGTCTGAAGTCTTTTTCTTTGTTGGATCTTTGTGTGATTGAGGTATCAGAGTAATCATGGCTTCATAGCATGAATTGGGTAGAGTGCCTTCAGTTTCTATTTTGTGGAATAGTTTGAGGAGTATTAGTAGTCTTCTTTGAAGGTCTGATAAAACTCTGCACTAAACCCATCTGGTCCTGGGCTTTTTTTGGTTGGGAGACTATTAATGACTGTTTCTATTTCTTTAGGGGATATAGGACTATTTAAATTGTTTATCTGATCTTGATTTAACTTTGGTACCTGGCATCTGTCTAGAAAATTGTCCATTTCATTCAGATTTTCCAGTTTTTGTTGAGTATGTGCTTTTGTAGTAGGATCTGATGATTTTTTGGATTTCCTCAGTTTCTGTTGTTATGTCTCCCTTTTTATTTCTGATTTTGTTAATTAGAATACTGTCTCTGTGTCCTTTAGTTAGTCTGGCTAAAGGTTTATCTATTTTGTTGATTTTGTCAAAGAACCAGCTCCTGGTTTTGTTGATTCTTTGTATAGTTCTTTTTGTTTCCACTTGGTTGATTTTAGCCCTGAGTTTGATTATTTCCTGCCATCTACTCCTGGGTGAATTTGCTTCTTTTTGCTTTCAGATGTGCTGTCAAACTGCTAGTGTATGTTCTCTATAGTTTGGAGTCACTCAGAGCTATGAGTTTTCCTCTTAGGACTGCTTTCATTGTGTCCCATAAGAATGGCTATGCTGTGGCTTCATTTTCATTAAACTACAAAAAGTCTTTAATTTCTTTATTTCTTCCTTGACCAAGTTATCATTAAGTAGAGTATTGTTCAGCTTCTACATGTATGTGGACTTTCTATTGTTTATATTGTTATTGAGGATCAGCCTTAGTCCATGGTGATCTGATAAAATTCATGGAATTATTTGAATCTTTTTATATCTGTTGAGGCCTTTTTTGTGACCCATTATATGGTCAATTTTGGAGAAGGTACCATGAGGTGCTGAGAAGTAGGTATATCCTTTTGTTTTAGGATGAAATGTTCTATAGATATTGTTAAATCCATTTGTTTCATAACTTCTGTTAGTTTCATTGTATCTCTGTTTAGTTTCTGTTTTCATTATCTGTTCATTGATGAGAGTGGGGTATTGAAGTCTCCCACTATTATTGTGTGTCACCCGTGCAATGAGTGCTCTGAGCTTTAGTAAAGCTTCCTTTATGTTTGTGGATGCCCTTTCATTTGAAGCATAGATATTCGGAATTGAGGGTTCATCTTGGTAGATCATACCTTTGATGAGTATTAAGTGTTCCTCCTTATCTTTTTTGATAACTTTAGGTTGAAAGTTGATTTTATTCAATATTAGTATGGCTGCTCCAGCTTGTTTCTTGGGACGATTTGCTTGGAAAATTGTTTTCCAGCCTTTAACTCTGAGGTAGTGTCTGTCATTGTTACTGAGGTGGGTTTCCTGTATGCAGCAAAATGTTGGGTCTTGTTTACATAACCAGTCTGTTAGTCTATGTCTTTTTATTAGGGAATGGAGTATATTGATATTAATAGATATTAAGAAAAAGTGACTGCTACTTTCTGTTATTTTTGTTCTTAGAGGTGAAATTATGTTTGTGTGGCTAGTTTTTTGGGGGGTTGTTGAGAGATTATTTTCTTGCTTTTTCTAGGGTGTAGTTTTCCTCCCTATGTTGGAATTTTCCATCTATTATCCTTTGTAGGTCTGGATTTGTGGAAAGATATTGTACACATTTGGTTTTGTCATCTTGATTTCTCCATCTATTGTAATTGAGAGTTTTGCTGGGTATAGTAGCCTGGGCTGGCATTTGTGTTCTCTTAGGGTCTGTAATGACATTTGCCCAGGATCTTCTGGCTTTTAAAGTCTCTGGTGAGAAATCTGATGTAATTCTGACAGGTCTGTCTTTATATGTAACTTGCCTGTTTTCCCTTACTGCTTTTAATATTCTTTGGGTTTTTTTTGTTTTTTTGTTTTTGTTTTTTTGTTTGTTTGTTTGTTTGTTTGTTTTGTTTTTGGGTTTTTTTTGCATTTGGTGTTTTGATTATTATGTGACAGGAGGAATTTCTTTTCTGGTCTAAACTATTTGGAGTTCTAGGCTTTTTGTTTGTTCACGGACATTCTCTTTCTTTAGGTTAGAGAAATTTTCTTCTATAATTTTGTTCAGGCTATTTACTGGCCCATTACCTTGGGACTCTTCACTCTCTTCTATACCTATTATCCTTAGGTTTGGTCTTTTCATCATGTCATGGATTTCCTGTATGTTTTGGATTAGGATATTTTTGCATTTTGCATTTTCTTTGGTTGTTGTATCAATGTATCTTATGGTATCTTCTGCACCTCAGATTCTCTCTTCTATTTCTTGTATTCTGTTAGTGATACTTGCATCTATAGCTCCTAGGAAAACTTTCCTAGGTTTTCTATCTCCAGAATTGTCTCTCTTTGTGATTTCTTAATTGTTTCTTCTTCCATTTTTAGATTCTGGGTGGTTTTGTTCAATTCTTCACCTGTTTGGTTGTGTTTTCTTCTAATTCTTTAGAGGATTTTTGTGTTTCCTCTTTAAGATCTTCTACCTATTTACCTGTGTTCTCCTTTATTTCTTTAAGGGAGTTATTTATGTTTTCTTAAAATCCTCTATCTGCATCATGAGATATGATTTTAAATCCAAATCATGCTTTTCTGGTGTCTTGTGCTATCCAGGACTTGCTGTGGTGGGAGTATTACATTCTGATGATACCAGGTAGTCTTGGTTTCTATTGGTAAGATTCTTGCATTTGCCTTTCACCATCTGTTAATCTGTGGTGTTAGATGTTCTTGCTATGTCTGTCTGGATCTTGTTCCTCCTGTTGGTCTGTAAGACTGTATTAGCACTCCTGGGAGACCAGCTCTCTCCTGGCAAGACCAGTGCACAGAGGGCTGCAGAACAGCCCCATCTCCTGGGTGCAGATGGAAGCAGGAAGGACCCTGTCCAAGCTGCTCTACTGTTTCTTCCTGTGCACTCCTGCCTGGTCGTGCCTTAGACAGTCACTGGAGAGAAAATCGCCTCATTAGTTTCTTATGTCTAACTTTCTCCTTGTCTTGTTTTCATAGATTTGCTTGTTTGTTTGTTTTGTTTTGTTTTTGTTTTTTAAGACAGAGTTTCTCTCTATAGCCCTAGTTGTCCTGGAACTCACTCTGTAGACCATGCCGGCCTCAAACTCAGACGTCTACCTGCCTCTGCCTCCTAAGTGCTGGTTTTCATAGAATTTTAATGTATCTTTATGGACTTCTTTAGATAAAGGGAACTCACATTTGAGTCTAGGTTACCATTATCTGGAATTTCTGTGTGTAGTACTATTCTAATGTTCTCATCACAAAATACTAAAGAACTGCTGGGGAGACAACAAAATACATTTTTCTTTTTGCTAGGCATTCGAAGTCCAAGACCCAAGTGATTTCTCTTTCTAGATTGGCCAAGGATTGGCTGCATCCTCATTTGTACTTTTTGCCTTTAACTCATCTGATGTTTCATTTTGTAAAGACACTAGACCTTGTCTATAAAGCAAAGAATAGAGAAGGCATGACTGGATCGAGGGAGTGAAGGAAGAGATGGATCAATAGCCCAGTGCCTATCCTTTTTGGGAACTCTACATCAGATTTACAATTCTGCTTTCAGAAGTAGATTTTGACCACTAGGACAAAGTACACATATTTTACATCAAAATACATTTTATTAGTTCATTAATTAGTTGAAAATAAAAGATAATATGTGCCTAAAATTATTTTAAAGTGCTACAGGGTTAAAAAATGAAAGAAGAGGAGAAATAGTCATGGTAGAACTAATTTTCTGAAAACTTAATGAAATATAATTTAAATAATTTAAACTACTAAGGGCTGGATTTAAAAAATGAGAATTCAAATGAAAATTAGTTGAATTGAAGTTCAAATTTTTGAAAGAGTTAAGGTATTTAAGTGATTAAGGGCTTGGGTAAAAATAAGTCCCTAGTCTTACTTTCGACAATTATAACCATTTTGTACTTGCCACTCTGTGGTGTAAAGCCAGTGCCAGTGTCTTTTAAAGCATGTGCCATTTCTTGCCTTAGGCAGTGTGGCTATGTGGTGTAAGAGTGGTCTTCTAGTGGTTTGACCCAAGCAATCAGAACAATCACTCAGAGTTTGAGCTTGTTTTCTGTTAGTTATGACTGGCTTGTGGTCAGGTACCTGGCAAAAAGTGGGAGATAAGAATGGTTTACTTTGGGCTCTGAGTCTCAGAATTCTTGGTCCACTGCTTCAGGGGAACCACTGCAAAGAGAGCTTGCAGCCCAGGTCCTTCACATCTTGAAAGCAGACAAGGAAGCAGAGGGTGTGGTCCAGGACAAGGTGAACAAATAATCTTCAAAGATCCTCCCCCAATGACCTACTTCTGCAAGGTGAGACCTTACTCCTCGAGTCTCCACAGTCTTTAAAACAGCACCATAATCTGGAGATTGGCAAAGTTGAGCTATGGGGGAAGTGCCATGTTTAAGACATTATGAAATTGTGGTAACCTTGTCTCTGTGTTCAAGTCTCCCCTTTCCTAAGCATATGAAGGAAGTTAACAGAAACCAGCTTCCTTGATTTGTGTTTTCAGAAAATTAAATAATGTCTTTTCTTTTTTATTAGATTTTTTTTATTTACATGTCATACAATATCTCCTTTTCCAGGTTTCCCTCCAAAAAATAAAATAAAATAAAATAAAATAACAAAAGCAAAAACAAAAACAAACCCCTGTTCCCACTCCCCTCTCCTTGCTCACCACCCTTACCCTCTCCTGCTTACTGGCTCTGGCAATGCCCTACACTTGGGCATAGAACCTTCATAGGGCCAAGGGCCTCTCCTCCCATTGATGACCTACTTGGCCATCCTCTGCTACATATGCAGCTGGATCCATGAGTCCCACCATGTGTACTCTTTGGTTGGTGGTTTAGTCCCTGAGAACTCTGAGGGTACTAGTTAGTTCATATTGTTGTTGGTCCTAAGGGGACAAACACTGCAAGGAGTTCAGCTCCTTGGGTCCTTTATCTAGCTCCTTCATTGGGGACCTTGTACTCAGTCCAATGGATGGCTGGGAGCCTCTACTTTTGTATTAGTCGGGTATTGTCAGAACCTCTCAGGAGACAGCTATATCAGGCTCCTGTCATCCAGCACTTGCTGGCATCCACAATAGTGTCTGGATTTGATGATTGAATATGGGAAGAATTCCCAGGTGGAGAAGTCTCTGGATTGTCCTTCCTTTGGTCTCTGCTCCATAGTTAGTCTCTACAACTCTTTCCATGGGTATTTTTTCTCCTTCTAAGAAGGAATGAAGTATCCACATTTTGGTCTTCCTTCTTCTTGGGTTTCTTCTGGTTTGTGGATTGTACTCTGTGTATCCCAATCTTCTGGGCTAATATTCACTTATCAGAGAATGCATACCATCTGTGTTCTTTTGTGATTGTGTTACCTCATTCAGGATGATATTCTCCAGATCCATCCATTTCCACCAAGAATTTCATAAATTCATTGTTTTTAATAGCTGAGTAGTACTCCATTGTGTAGATGTACCACAATTTCTGTATCCATTCCTCTGTTCAAGGACGTCTGAATTCTTTCCAGCTTTTGGCTATTGTAAATAAGGCTGCTATGAACATAGTGGAGCATATGTCCTTATTACATGTTGGAGCATCTTCTGAGTATACAGCAGGAGTGGTATAGCTGAGTCCTCTGGTAGAACTATGTCCAATTTCCTGAGGAACTGCCAAACTGATTTCCAGAGTAGTTGTACCAGCTTGCAATCCCACCAGCAATGAAGGCATGTTCCTCTTTCTCTACAACCTTTCCAGCATCTGCTGTCACCTGAGTTTTTTATCCTAGCCATTCTGACTGGTATGAGGTGGAATCTCAGGGTTGTTTTGATTTGCATTTCCTTGATGACCAAGGATGTTGAACATTTCTTTAGGTTCTTGGTAAAGATCTTTTCCCAATTTGTTGGTTGCTGTTTTGTCCTATTGACAGTGTCCTTTGCCTTACTGAAGTTTTGTAATTCTATAAGGTCCCATTTGTCAATTCTTGATCTTAGAGCATAAGCTATTGTTCTGTTCAGGAAAATTTCCCCTGTCCCTATGTGCTGGAGGCTCTTCCCCACTTTCTTTTCTACTAGTTTCAGTGTATCTGGTTTGATGTGGAGGTCCTTGATCCACTTCGACTTGAGCATTGTACTAGGAGATAGGAATGGATCAATTTGCATATTCTACATGTTAACAGCCAGTTGAGTCAGCACCATCTGTTGAAAATGCTGTCTTTTTTCCACTGGATGGTTTTAGCTCCTTTGTCAAAGATCAAGTGGCCATAGGTTTGTGGGTTCATTTCTGGGTCTTCAATTCTATTCCATTGATCTACCTGCCTGTCACTATACCAATACCTTGCAGTTTTTAATCACAAATTGCTCTGTAGGTCCGGGATGGTGATTCCACCAGAGGTTCCTTTAGTGCTGAGAATAGTTTTAGCTATCCTGGGTTTTTTGTTATTCCAGATGAATTTGCAAATTGCTCTTTCTAAGTCTGTGAAGAATTGAGTTGGAATTTTGATGGGGATTACATTGAATCTGTAGATTGCTTTCAGCAGGATGGCCATTTTTGTTGTTTTTTTTATTTTTTGGGGGGTTTCCTTCTTTTTATTAACTCATACACAAAAGATGGTCATTTTTACTATATTAATCCTGACAATTCACAAACATAGGAGATCTTTCCATCTTCTGAGATCTTCTTCAATTTCCTTCTTCAGAGGCTTGAAGTTCTTGTCAAACAGACCTTTTACTTGCTTAGTAAGAATCATACCAAGGTATTTTATATTATGTGTGACAATTGTGAAGGGTATTGTTTCTCTAATTTCTTTCTCAGTCAGTTTATCCTTTGTGTAGAGGAAGGCCACTAATTTGCTTGAGTTAGTTTTATATCCAGCTACTTTGCTGAAGTTGTTTATCCGATTTAGGAGCTCTCTGGTGGAATTTTTGGGGTCATTTAAGTATACTATCACATCATCTGCAAATAGTGATAATTTGACTTCTTCCTTTCCAATTCATATCCAAAACTTGAATGAAATGGACAATTTTCTAGACAGATACCAGGTACCAAAGTTAAATCAAGAGCAGATCAATGATCCAAACAATCCCATATCTGCTAATGAAATAGAAACAGTCATTAATAGTCTCCCAACCAAAAAAAGCTCAGGACCAGATTGGTGTAGTGCAGAGTTTTATCAGACCTACAAAGAAGACCTAATACCAATACTCCTCAAACTATTCCACAACATAGAAACTGAAGGCAGTCTACCCAATTTGTTCTATGAAGCCACAATTACTCTTATACCTAAACCACACAAAGACCTAACAAAGAAAGAAAACTTCAGACCAATTTCCCTTATGAATATCAATGGAAAATACTCAATAAAATTCTTGCAAACCAAATCCAAGAACACATCAAAATGATTATCCATCATGATCAAGTAGGCTTCATCCCAGGGATGCAGGGATGGTTCAATATATGGAAATCCATCAACGTAATTCACTATATAAACAAACTCAAAGAAAAAAAAAACATATGATCATCTCATTACATGCTGAGAAAGCATTTGATAAAGTCTAACATCCCTTCATGATAAAAGTCTTGGAAAGATCCGGAATTCAAGGCCCATACTTAAACATAGTAAAAGCAATATACAGAAAACCAGTAGCCAACATCAAACTAAATGGAGAGAAACTTGAAGCAATCCCACTAAAATCAAGGACTAGACAAGGCTGCCCACTCTCTCCCTACGTATTCAATATTGTACTTGAAGTCCTAGCCAGAGCAATTAGACAACAAAATAATGTCTTTTCAACAAACTGTTGAAAGAAATGGAAGGGTTCACTGCTATTGGACTAATTTAGATTACAATCTATATTTGAGATAATCAATGGGGCCAATCTATATTTGAGATAATCAATGGGGCCAAAGTACGCAATTATGATAAGATGATTTTGGTTACTTTAGGTTTACTGCAGACTTCAGAGTGTAAGAATTCATTCCAAAACATGATATATCAGAAAAATCTAGAGGGACAGGAGCTACTCAGCTGCTGAGTGACAGAGCTGGATCAGCAACCACCTCTGCCCCCTGCCTGCTAGCGGAGAGCTTCCCTCCAGGACAGACTTCAGCCCAAGGACTCAGGGGAGAGCTTCCCTCCAGGGCAAACTTCAGACCAAGGACTCAGGTGAGAGCTTCCCTCCAGGGCAGACTTCAGCCCAAGGACTCAGGGCTGACTTCAGTCCAAGGACTCAGGCCAGACCAGCTGGGAGGCAAAAACCTCAGGAGTGGAAGGGGAGTTGCAGGGCAGCAAGGAAAGGTCAAGCTCTAAGACACCAAGAACTTCTAACACCAGAGATCAAGAGATGGCAAAAGGCAAATGCAAGAATCCTACCAACAGAAACCAAGACTGCTTGGCTTCAACAGAACCTAGTACTCCCACCTCAGCAAGCCCTGGATATCCCAAAACACCAGAAAAGCAAGATTTGGATCTAAAGACACATCTCACAATGCTGATAGAGGAACTTAAGAAGGACATGAATAACTCCCTTAAAGAAATACAGGAGAAAACAGATAAAGAGGTACAAGCCCTTAAAGAGGAAACAAAAAAGTCCCATAAAGAACTACAGGAGATCACAAGTAAACAAATAGAAGCCCTTAAAGAGCAAACCCAAAAATCCCTTAAGGAATTTCAGGAAAACACAAACAAACAGGTGAAGGAACTGAATAAAACCATTCAGGACCTAAAAATGGAAGTAGAAACAATAAAGAAATCACAAAAGGAGACAACCCTGGAGTTAGAAATCTTAGGAAAAAAGTCAGGAAACATAGATGCAAGCATCACCAACAGAATACAAGAGATAGAAGAGAGAATCTCAGGGGCAGAAGATAACATGGACAACATTGACAGAACAGTCAAAGAAAATGCAAAGTGCAAAAAGACCCTAACCCAAAACATCCAGGAAATCCAGGACACAATGAGAAGACCAAACATAAGGATAATAGGTATAGAAGAGAGTGAAGACCTCCAACTTAAAGGGTCAGTAAATATCCTCAACAAAATTATAGAAGAAAATTTCCCTAACCTAAAGAAAGAGTTGCCCATGAACATACAAGAAGCCTACAGAACTCCAAATAGACTGGACCAGAAAAGAAATTCCTCCCGCCACATAATAGTCAAAACATCAAATGCACAAAACAAAGAAAGAATTTTAAAAGCAGTAAGGGAAAAAGGTCAAGTAACATATAAAGGCAGGCCTATCAGAATTACACCAGACTTCTCACCAGAGACTATGAAAGCTAGAAGATCCTGGGCAGATGTCATGCAGACCCTAAGAGAACACAAATGCCAGCCTAGACTACTATACCCAGCAAAACTCTCAATCACCATAGATGGAGAAACCAAAGTATTCCATGACAAAACCAAATTCACACAATATGTTTCCACAAATCCAGCCCTTCAAAGGGTATTAAATGGAAAACTCCAACACAAGGAGGGGAACTACATCCCTGAAAAAGCAAAAATGTAATCTTCCAACAAAACTAAAAGAAGATAGAGACATGAACGCAATGCCAGCTCTAACTACAAAAGTAACAGGAAGCAACAATTACTTTTCCTTAATATCTATTAACATCAATGGACTCAACTCACCAATAAAAAGACATAGACTATCAGATTGGGTACGTAAACAGGACCCAACATTTTGCTGCATACAGGAAACTCACCTGAGCGACAAAGACAGACACTACCTCAGAATAAAAGGCTGGAAAACAATTCTCCAAGCCAATGGTCCCAATAAAAAAGCTGGAGTAGCCATTCTAATATCGAATAAAATCGACTTTCACCCTAAAGTGATCAAAAAAGATAAAGAGGGACACTTTATATTCATCAAAGGTATGATCTACCAAGATGAACTCTCAATTCTGAACCTCTATGCTCCAAATGCAAGGGCATCTACATTCATAAAAGAAACTTTACTAAAACTCAAAGCACACATTACAACGCACACAATAGTAGTGGGTGATTTCAACACCCCACTCTCTGCAATGGACAGATCATGGAAACAGAAATTAAACAAGGACACAGTGAGACTAACGGAAGTTATGAAACAGATGGATCTAACAGATATCTATAGAACTTTTTATCCTAAAACAAAAGGATATACCTTCTTCTCAGCACCTCATGGTACCTTCTCCAAAATTGACCATATAATTGGTCACAAATCAGGCCTCCACAGATACAAGAAGATTGAAATAATCCCTTGTATCCTATCAGATCACCATGGTCTAAGGCTGCTCCTCAATAACAACATAAACAGTAGAATGCCCACATACACATGGAAGCTTAACAACACTCTACTCAATGATAACTTGATCAAGGAAGAAATGAAGAAAGAAATTAAAGACTTCCTAGAGTTT
>JADRCD010099572.1:0-11797 GCA_019843815.1 Montemys delectorum | reverse complement strand
AAGCACATCTTTTTATCATTTAATAGTAAAATGATATAATAATATCTTCAAAGAATTTTATAAACAGCAATTTTAATTTAAATTTATAACTCTTCACATTCATGCAGAGTTAGAGTATTGCTAAAATGTTGCTTGCGCACTGCCCTCATGAAGAATTCTATTTACTTTTCTTCTTAATCATCTGGTCTCATTTCAGAATTGTAACAAATTGTAAGTGCTTATTACATGAGTGCTTGAACAAGCCTTCTCAATATCCATTCTTAGCTAACTAGATGAAACCTAAGAGGCTAGTGACTAGGGTCATTTGCACATTTGCTCTTACAATTTTAACTTAATAAAATATATTTATATAAAACTATTCTATTAAGAAAGGAGCTAAGAATAGGCCTAATTTTACGAGAAAGAAAAAGATTTATTTTTCTAATAATAAATCCTATAGTGCTTTAATTAGAAAGTGAGAGTTGTTAGTATTAAAATAGGTCAGATATTAAGGGACAAAGAAGTAGAGAATATTGAACTTTAAGTTTTTAAAGTAATTTAAAAATTTATTGTAGGAAAAAATACATTATCAATGAAGATTATTTCTACACAATGTATTTGATATACCAGTATTCTTGTGACAAAACTTTTGTTTTGTTTTATATTGGTTTTATTTCCCTTTTTTTGGGCCATTTTATAAGGCAATGGTATAACTATCTTATATTAGAACAAGTTAAAGCCACATTTAAAAATAATCATCCTAAACCCTTTATTAAGGTGTAAAGTGAAATGTACCCTTCATTTCCCTTTTGGGAATATTTTTGAAATAGCCTGGGATACAGAGCAAACTCAGTATCTTTTAAAGAAGTCTGAAGCCAGGTGGTGGTGGCACACCTTTAATCCCAGCACTTGAAAATCAGAGGTAGACAGTTCCTCTTCCTTTTCCTCCTCCCCATGATTCTCTTGCTCCTGGTCTTCCTTTTCTTCTTCTACCACCTCCTCCTCCCCCTTCCCCTCTTCATTTTCTTCTTCTTTTACAAAGAACTGGACTGGTTTCACCAGCTTATTTCTTCCATAACAAAATATGAGTATATCTAAGTTCACAATATGATATCTGCACCTGTGTTCCTAGGCCAAACTCAGCATGATGCAGGTGTACTGGGATGTGTGAAAAATAACAATCAAAGAATGTCCATAGCTTTTATTTGAATTGTAGAAAATGAACCTGAAACATTAAAATGTACATACATTTCTACTTCTCAATTATACTTGAGAAAAAGTCATATGATTCTGTGTACACAAAGTTACCTTGTTCACGTAATACTAGAATAAATGCATAATTGTTTAAGCCCACAGTTTTTCTATTCAATGCAATATCCTAAGAGTTTTTAGCATTACTCATTTTGTTCTTACATTTTTCTTTTTGTAATATATGAGTGACCTTCTGTTGTGGAACTCTTAGCTTCTGATTGTCAGGATAGATTCTTGATGTGAATTTATAACAAGAATACAGATAAGTAAAATGGGAACAAAAATAATCAGCTTTCATAAAGTTCTTTAGTGAAGTACTTCAGAACTGATTTTTCCCATGAAAAAGAAATGTTTTGTGACAATATATAATATTTTAGCTGCTGAGGAATCATAAATTATGTTTATATTATTGGAAGAATTATAAATATATGCTCATGTGTCACTTTGACACAGTATAAACTAAACACTATATCTAAAAAGAATCTTGATGATAAATTTTTAAATCATACCTCTTGTTTATAATGGAATGACATTTTGAGAATAATATTTTTTAAATCCCCTGTATTAAAATCTTTCTTACCTAAAGGAGGAGAAAATCTTATAAAAAGAGAATCACAAAGTGAAATAAAAACAGTCAGAATAAAAAAAATCTGAAAGTAAGTTATGATAAATACTAAATGACAACAACTTCACTCTTTCTGATTAAATTAAATGTGATATTCATTTTTTTCCTAAACATAGTCTTCTCAAAATTTTATTGCCTTAAATTATGGTCATCATCTTTGTGGCCTGAAATATGTGTGCCAGAATCCAGTTTGCACTGATCCTCACTTATAGGTAGAAAATACAAAATACAAAACAAAACATGCAGATGACTATTATATTGTAATACTTTGTTCTCTGTCTCCTCCTCTTTCTATTTTATTTTTGTTTGTTTGTTTTTCGTTTTTGTTTTTGGATGGTTGGTGATTGGTTTGCTTCTCCTGGTTCCTGTTGCTCAGTGGTGTTTGGCCAGTTTGTATTTTTCCAGACATCACTCCACGATGTTGTTGAGGTGTTTGATGGGCCAACTCAGCAGTCTCCTCTGTTATCTTCCCTCTCGGGATCCCATTCAGGTATCCTTTACTAGAACTGCCATTCATCAGCTATTGCTTAAAGACTGACTTTTGAGTAGTACTTTGGAGAGAGTTGAGATCTATGTCATCCATGTTAGCAATACCATAACTGAAAACTTTTTAATTAAGAATAAAACCATAATTTAATAGTAATTAATATGCTTGAGAGAAATTGAATTATTTTCTAGGATTGTAATAAAATAAATACAATACTTAATCACAATCTGTGCTGTTTCTTATTATATAAAATATTTAAGAATGAGACATTTGTATTAAAATGTAATTGAAGCTTTCTGGTTAAAAAAAAATTGCGATTGAAGCTGAACCCAAGGAAAATATATTGCTAGCAGTAGGATATTTTAAAGTAATTTTATAGAACCTAATTTGACCTTTTCAGATGACCGTGTAAAATGATGTAGTTTGCTAGGTTTACTGAATGAAGATTATTTATGATATCTGAGTGTTTGTTTTGTTGAGTAGGAGAGTCACTTCCACTGAGTTCAGGTAATCAGATCACAATTCGATTCACTTCAGTTGGACCCATTACAGCTAAGGGATTTCACTTTGTTTATCAAGGTAAGTGACACTGTAGTCTAGAAACACACTAAGGAATGATGTGAATTTCCATGCTGTGCTCAGTTGTTGATCAATATTATCCTCATAACTGTATAGGAAAGAGGAAAGTTGTTTTAAATAGTTGTATACTGATCCCTCCCCATGAATTCTTTCCCTGGAACATTGTTGCTTTGACCAACTTTTAAAAAGAATGCATTGTTCCATCACCTTTCTCAATTTAAATGTCTGACTTTCCTTCTGTTGCAACATTTTGATTCCAAAACATTTCATGTTATCCTTACTATTCTTGACTCTTCTCATTTTTTGTTTTTCTCATATCCAGCACTTTAAATTAAACATACTTATCTTTGTTGTAATTTATTTAGTTAAGGCAAACATTACTCCATGTAAACAATATGCTTTCTCATTCAGTAAAACTGAACTTCTGAACAGTTACTAAATATTTTGTGCATTAAATATGAATTTTCCTGCCTTTTTATTGCCTTTTATGGACAGTATTTTATAATATCATTAAACTAAATCAAGACTCATAGGAAATATTTTAAATCAATTATATATGATGATGTAATAGTTCTTTTCAAAAGTACTTTGCACTTTCTAAGTAATGTATAAACATTTGTGACACTATATTCTTTTTAAATTCCTTCATCTCATTTTTTCCATTGGTTATGGCACATACTCTTTCATCATAGTACTTTCCTCTGAAACACAACTGTGGTACTGTGCATCCTCAAAGGCACTGAAAAAACTTATATGCATTTCCTCAAGTTATACTGGAGGGATAAATCTATTGGAGTTCACCATGTCATTCTTTTGGACTATTGTCAATCTCTTTAATTACATTTCTATGTGTTTTAAAAAGAAAAAACATCCTGTTATCATTCTACTTTACTAAATCCAAAAAGGCACAATTGATGGGCATACAAATTCTAAAAGCAATCTCAAATTTGATTATATATGATTGATGAATCAAAAATAAATATTGTTGTTAATCTGTCTGACTTATATTCTACTTAACATGACTGTAATTATTGACTTCAATGGAAACAAACATACTTAGATAATTAAGTTAGTAAACATGTTTGAAATAAATAATAATAATAGCCTGTATAGGAAAAAATTGGAATGTATTTCATGTATACTAAATTACTTTTTCTAATTGGGAATCCAAACTTAAAAATTATACATCCATTTTTGAATCTGTAAATTACAATAGCTAAGTAAAAGTACTTCATTTTATTGATAAGAATTTGATGAAGTAAAAGATAGAAAACAGCGTAATTGGTATCATTTAAAGGATCAAAGACAAATTAAAAATATCTTAAATGCCAATATTCACTTTAAATTACATTTTATTTTTATCAAATTTAAAACTTTTAGATTGTTAGAATTAGTAATTCTAATTATAAAAAAAACCCAGAAGATTTCTTTGAGTCTCTTTAGGAAGTTACATTTTAAAATCTGTACTTGTCTGATAACTATGAAATTAAATCACCTTATTTCTATGCAGCCGTTCCTAGAACAAGCTCTACACAGTGCAGTTCTGTGCCAGAGCCAAGATTTGGAAGAAGGATTGGCAATGACTTTGCAGTTGGTTCATTGGTCCTTTTTGAATGTAATCCAGGATATATTCTCCATGGCTCCAGAGCCATTAGGTGTGAGACAGTACCCAATTCTTTGGCGCAGTGGAATGATTCCTTACCTACATGCATTGGTGAGTGTATATGTCTATGTGCTCGGTGATTGTGCATAATTCTGGTCCATTTTTAGTCATATGACTTCATAGTATTAACTTCTTCTCCAATGTATAATCTACGTATCTCTTTTCCCATTCTTTAGACTGTGTATATACACTTATGATAATTTCTTTTTCTGAAAAAATTTTCAGTTTTATACAATGTCTTCTATACTTGCTATTGTTTCTTGTATTTTATGGTCTTATCCAAAACATTTTTGCCTATCCTATCATTCTTAAATACTTCTTCTCTCAATTATTATTTTAAGACATTCTGTCTCTCTGTCATTCTCTCTGTCCCCCCCCCCACTTTTTGTATGTGTACGTGTGTGTGTTTCAGTTGTTATCAGCAGTATTCTGAACCTTCACTGTAAAATTTTATAATAGCTAGGCCAAATTTATTCCTTGATACATGATATTATTTTCTTAATTTCAGATAATTATTGATTTATAGTAATTGAATGCTTTTAATTTTTGTATGTTGGTTTTGCATCTTGAAACTTTGATACATTCATTTATTAGTTCTATTAGTTCATTGGTACTTATATATAGGATCATATCATCTGCCATGACAATTTGATTTCTTCTATTCCAGTTTAAATCTCATTTTTCTTTTTGTCATTGCTTATGTGATTGTTCTTCCTATGACTTGCCATAGCCAGAATAAAAGTGGCCAAAGTTGTAAAGATTTTTTTTACAATCTTATAATTGTTTAAATTACCTCTTTATTTAGTGTAATATTAAGTTTCTTTTTATATTATTAATATATTTTATACTATTAACATATATTTGTATATAATATAAAAATATATTGATATAGTTTATATTATCAATATATTTTATATTATATTATATAACATCAGTTTTTATATTATGGTGAGTTTCTTGTAAACCTAATTTGTTCAATGTTTTTATCATGAAATGTGTCAAATTTCATGCATTTCTGTACATATTAAATTGATTGTATGATTTTTGTCCTTGTTTCTATTATTTTGCAATATTTCATTTACCTTTGTGAGTGCTGAACTCTCCTTTACTTCCATGGAAGATATAGTGAAAAATCTCTTCAATGTGCTGTTAAATTGGGTTTGCATTTTGTTGTGGTTGTTAGAAAGTTTTGTACCTATGTCTGCTGCTTAAAGGTTTTCCAGTCTAATGCATTTTTAACAGCTATCAAAACAGCTAAGACAGTCCTGATTTTGGATATTAAACCACAAATTTAAACCATTCAACAAGTCTATTGAGAAGTTACTTTTGGATCTTGTTGGTAAATAAAGAAAATCATTAATTTATAGTCCTCATGGTTTATTACAGAGCTCTTTAATTTTTTTCATATAATAAGACTTTTAACATTATTATAACAGTAATCAGCATAAAATTATTTAGAAGTACAGTGAAATTTATTTTTATTAGGTGATTCATATAAACATAAATAGTTTTGTAAGGAAAAGTCTTTCAACATTTGGAAGTTCAATAACAACTTGCAAATAAAGTTAAATTAAAGCAACTCTAATTTTTAAAATAGGTATTAAGCAGTTGTATTACTCGGAATTTTCTTCTTTATTTAAGACTGAAGAATTCAAATGGGAAACAGTTTCTTTTTCACCAAAACATGAAACCAATGAGTAGTTTCCATAAAGAAAGAAACACAGAAGAGAAATACTAGCTGATACAGAGAAAAGAAAAAAAGAAATGAAAATAACTTTTAGCTAGAAGAAGAGAAGTGGGAAACTTCTATAGCATGTAAAAATATATTGTATTGTAATCTATTCTTGTTTAAAACTGAGCAGAAGTCTTATGACTGTAATATTGGTCAGTCTTTAATTTCATGAAAATATCAAATTAAAGAAAAATTATCTTGGTACCTGTGTTCACATATTTGAATTAATTTTTAGCCTCAATTCATTGATATAGGACTGTATTATGGGATAATGTTTTGTGGCAGGAGGCCATGGTGGAAGAAGCTACCCACCTCCTGTCATCTAGCAAACAGAAAATGAGAAGATCTCTGAATAAGATGTTCCTTTTTGAATCATCCCCCTCCTACATGAACCATTTTTTTCAACTCTGTCCTTCTTTCTAGTGGCTCATTTAGCTATGAATTTATCAGTGGACTGATTCACTGATGAAGTTGGTTCTTCCTCCATCCAATTAAAACTAAATAGCAGTCCTATCTGTGGGCTAACCCTTCAGCAAATGAAGTCTGGGGGTGCACGTATGGGGGATGCCAGATTCAAATTTCATATGTAAACAATTATAACTGTTTAAATATTTAATTGGTTAATAATAATATATTTATGGTACTTATAGGCAGCCTTTAAGAAATGATTAGTATTAGCCCTCATAAATGATATTAACATTCTTTTTTTTTTTTTCTGAGACAGGGTTTCCTCTATGTAGCCCTGGCTGTCCTGGAACAATCTATGTAGACCAGGCTGGCCTTGAACTCAGCAATCTGCTTGCCTCTGCCTCCTAAGTGCTAAGATTAAAGGTGTGCACCTCCCCTGCCCAGTGGTACTAACATTCTAATAAAAGAGACTACAGACAGATGTCATGTCCTGCTATGGATGTGAAAGTATAGTAAGAAAATGGTCTCTATGAACTAGGAAAAAAGTGTCCCATAGATAAATAAATGCCCGGGGCTTAATAGATATACAGGGTTACAGGGTGTGGTGTTTTGTCTTAGTAGCACAAATGAACTATGTTAGAATCAGCAAAAGTAATTAGATGCTGCTTACAAAGTCTAAAGATGGGATGAGTAATGTGTCAAGCTGGAAAGGTTGAGATACGTGTTGGATGAACCTGCAGTTCCATAAAGCACTTTGGAGAAAATTTCTAGAGAATAATAGTCATCATGAAGACACTATGACACAGACAGCAAAACCTAATTTGATATTTTAGATAGAAGTAAGGTACATATTACTGAATAATGGAGGGGAGGGTATCCTTATGATAAAATCATTTATTTATATGGTTTTCTAGTACGTAGACCTTGGAAATAATGAAATTTATTTGGGTGTTTACAAGAGGAGATATCTAAAATATTGGAGGTATATGTCAATTTGTTTGTCTTGACTTCATTGGTAAAAGTGTGTGATTCAAAAAGTATTTAATAATAGAATTGTTATCCAGATTGTTATCTAGGTTGTTGAACATGTAGTTCCAGGTACCTACCCAGTAAGTGGAGACCATGAAATTGAATATACCATTTTGAGACCAGTATGGAAACTACAGGAAGACTCTGTTTTAGAAAATAAAAAAGAAAGAAAGAAAGAAAGAAAGAAAGAAAGAAAGAAAGAAAGAAAGAAAGAATGAAGTTAATAATGATATGTAAAACACAACTTAAAATTCAGAAATGTCTGCCTGTAAATTGAAAATAAGAGTAAGGTTTTCAGGAGACAACTTTAAGAGTAGGCAAAAGGATGTTTCATAAGATTACTGTTTTCATAGAAGCTAGGAGAGTGTAGTTAACAAGGTAATGGGGAGGTTAGTCAGGTATAATGACAAAAACCAGGACCAGTTACCCAGAACATAGAATAATTAGAGAAAATTTATCTCAGAAATCATCAAGGGCTATTCCCTGCCTCATACTGTAAAGTGCAGGGGTGTCAGATTTCAAATGAGGGGGTCTCTTTGATGTCTACTATCATTTCACATTTTAAGCTATGCTGTGTACTGTGTTACTCATATAAGGTTCCATCTGACTGCACTGTATATGCTATTCCACAGCAAGATAATGGTATTCTAATTGCCTCTAGATAGAAATGAGTGACGTTTTGAAGAACAGCTCTGCCCAGGAAAAGAGCTGCCAATAAAGCCTACACAGAATCCCTCAAATGGACAAAAGTCCAGTTACTCCACACAAGCAGATTCACTGTGTTGAAGTTTTTTTTGGCCAGGAAGAACCCCATTCATTTAACTTTATCCTGTGGGAACAATGACATGACAAGTCAAGATAAACAGTAAAACAGAATGCTATCCTACATTGAGGCTAGAAGATAGTATTATCAGACCTAGAACAGAGGCATGATTTTGACCTCCTAAAACACAAGATCTTGGCTAACTTTCTCAAAATCCAATCAAATGAATGATTGAATAAATGGTGGTTGTGAAGACAGGCTATTTTTTTTTTTAATGAAATAACACTCTATTGTGAAATAGGATGAAACTGAGACTACCAGTTTTCATGTGTGAATGTTTTAACGTAGTTTATAAAAGGGGATGGCTAGGGGTTGCTATAGTGGCCTGTCTTAGACCATGATCTCATTGACCATTACCATTATCAGCCAGGCCAGGACTTGTCACCAAAATGATCTTGACTGCTGTATACAAGGGAAGTTTGTACCTTGTTATAAGATGTGCACTTCTGTTGAAAGAATCTGAGTGTAGGACAGAAAAACTCAGAAAGACGAGATAATGTCATGGCAGTACCTTTAGCCATTTAGCCAAGCTGGTAGTTGCACATGCCTCTGATGGCAGCACTAGGGAGGCGGAGACAGGTGGAGCTGTGAGTTCCAGAATAGCCAGGGTTACACAAAGAAAACCTGGGTTGGGCAAACAAACAAAGAAACTTGGCGTTTGGGAAACAAACAAACCAAAACAACCACCACCACCACAACGACAATAACCACAAAACAACAACAACAACAACAACAAAAAACAAAACCAAAAAAGAACAAACAAAGGACAAACAAAAACCTTCCGTGTTAACCTCAGGTAATATCAAAGTTTTGTAAAGGTTAATAGTTGACAAATTATTTGACTAGAACTTAGCTGACAGCAAACAGTAGACAACTTCTTGCAAATCTTGCACATACACTTATACCTTGAAGTGAAAGAGAAAGATTAGATGAAATTACAGTGTGTTTAACATAAGAACAGTCCAGCTAGAGTGTGACCCAAGGCATAAGGCATCACACCTAAGATAATATGCTCTCAGTTTTGTTTTTTTCCTAATTCTCCTGGGTCCCACATGAAGAGTCAGTGTGTTTAGCTAAAGGAGCTATTTATTCATATCCCTCTGATGGTAGGATCTCTTAACTATGTATTTAGATATCACTTTTGCTTCTGTAGGTCCAGAAAGCAGTATCCCAGCTCCATTGGTTGAAGGGACATAGTTTAAAACCAAGATTATTTTCAAACTTTATTGACTTTTCTGAGATCCACTAACTCTTTCTGTTTCTTCTCACTTTGCATATAAATAACTGTTCCATGGTTACACCACCACTACTGGCACCTAATTGGTTTGATTTCATGAGCTTAAAGCTAACAATATAATTATCTTAGTATAATTGCTATTCAGATGCTATTGATCTGTTTTATATTACATTTTGATAAGACATTATTTATACTTTGTACATTTTAGTTAATACTTCTACTTTGAACTGAAAATATTTTAGCTTCAAAATTTTCTAAATAAAGGGGCTAAAGAGATGGCACAGCCATTAAATTCACTTGCTGTACTTTCAGAGGACCCAGGTTCAGTTCCCAGTACCCACATGGCAGAACATAATAGTCTTTAACTCCAATTTCAGAGGTTCTAGTGGTCCCTTCTGGTCTCCAGTGAACCTGCATGCATGTGGTGTACATGCAGACAAAACATTCATATATATAAAGTAAAAATAAATAAATTTTAAAAATTCTGAATACAAATGATTATGTCTATTCTTAATTAAAATCCTCAATATCAGATTAACTTAAGTATGAGAGTCAGCACAGAACTATCTGAAATTTGTATCTGAATATTCTTTTTAATTTCTGTGTTTAGTTTGAACTTTTGTTGTTTGTGCAAATTATTGAGTTTTTGAGCTTCCTGTTTCTACTCATTAGAACACAATACTCAGATGTTTTTCTGTCGTAAAGCACTGTTCCATCCAAGTTTGACACTGAAACATTTTTGCCTGGCCTTTATAAAACCACCTCCTGCCCCTCATCTTCCATCCATTTTCCATACTTCTGTTCAAGGGAACTTATATATGTATGTACTATATATACACGCATAGCTTCTGTTCGTCAAATTTTTCTTAATCTACTTGAATCCACCCCAGTGTTCCTGATATTATACTGCTTTTTACCCAACCAAGAGGAACTTGCTGCTTCATGAAAGCTGAGCAGTGAGTTTTCATTCAATGATAGGATTTCAGCAAAACACCTGATAATTTCCTGAATGCAAATAGAGGTGTAACAACATTAGCCACCTTCCTATAGGGCACCTACAAACCAAGTTAACTATTGCTCTACATAGCCATGCACTTGGCTTATGTTAATACACCTGTAGTTTTAAACTTCTAATATTTGTAAAAAAAAAGTTATATATTGATAAAGCACAAAATCTACTTAAATGAAAGGATTGAGAAAACGTAACCAGGTGGGATGTAAACAATTGGAATCTTGCACAAAGCTGGAATCTAAAGAATTTACAGGCAAATTACTACAAAATATGCACATTTTGATAAAAATTGAAGTTATAAAACATGTAAAACTGAAAAATAAAAGTTAGACTAGATACAGAGCTTTCATCCTCAAAGTTGACCCTGTTACATTTCAGTGTTCTTAAAAATTTCAGTCTTAAGCCCCAAGGCTGTCCTGTGCCAAGACTTGGAGATTCAAATAACCCCCTGCAGCCACTTAATAGCTTTGACAATACAAGGCCTTAGGTAGCACGACTTCAGTCAGTGGGAGGTCTCTTTTAAAAGGCCCTGAAGCTACCACCTACAACCCTTAGGGGAAAAGTCTTTAATTAGTTGCTTATCCCACCCCTGTTATTCAAGTGCCCTCTAGACCCAGAATTAAGGTTCCCAGAAGGGTCCCAATGGTAATGACATCATCTATTTATCTATTTCATTTTTATTAGAATGGAAAATTTATGAAGATTTAAGTGTATGTGTGTGCTCATGTGTACCTTTTAACATGACCTGAACTTTTATTCCTTTTTTGGCTTATTCGTTTATTCTTACATACAGTCAAGAACGCTTTATTACATGTAATATTAAATAACTTGTAAATATTTATATGAAGTATAATTTTTAATTCTGAAATCAGCACTAGAAAGTAGACAAAATATTTTTATCTTACTGGCGATAAAATTCTGACAGAGGCACACATAAGCAAAGAAGGTTTCTAGTTTGCCTAGGGATGGTTC
>JADRCD010099563.1:0-14537 GCA_019843815.1 Montemys delectorum | reverse complement strand
GAGAGAGAGAGAGAGAGAGAGAGAGAGAGAGAGAGAGAGAGAGAGAGCAGACAAAAGCAGTTTAGCCAAGCACAGTGCCCAGTACTCTAGCTTTCACAGTCTCCTTAGGAAACCTGAGTTTTACATTAAAGAGAGATTACTGGGCTCAAAAGTGTTACCCAAATGTAAGTTTCTTTTCTTTTTTGATTATCTTGAGGATTGCTTTTGTGTAGCCCCCTTTCCTTGCCATAGTCACAACAGATTCAGTGATTCTGCCTAAGGCTGATAGCATGGGGCCATAATTGAGAGCCCTTCTGTCCAGGGCTGGGAGAGCTCTGTCAGTTACCAGCTCTGTATGAGGAAGAAGGGATTTTGAAACGTATTGATGGCATGTGCATATGAGATAACACACAAAGTTGTTATACTTGGATATTTGTGATTTAATGATCAACACTTTTGCAAATGGTTCTCATCCTTTCCCTGGGAAAATTTCAGTCTCTGCTAAGAGCAACTTAACAGAATCTGTAAATATGTACCTATTTATATGTATTTTTTTTAATTTCACTTCCATTAACTTTTTATAGTATTGTTTAGACCCTACTTCTATATTTATTCAATAACAGATATGGTACATATGGGCCAGAATATTGGAAAATTCTCCGTATTTGAAAGAAAGGGAGTCAAGAATGAATAGCAGAGGGCAGAGCAGAGGAGGTATGTATATATGTATACATGGAGAATTTAATTATATTTGTTCTACATAGGGAACAATGTTCCTCCCAGAAATCACAAGTGGCCAAGTGAAAATCCCAGTGTCAGATGTGGTTTACTTCCCATGGAGTTGTTGTTAGGAGTGTTTCAGAGTCCCTCAAAACAATACAGGTTAGTGCCATTGCTCTCAGATGTTCACCACAAGTTGAGACACCATTGCTGATAACATTACATACTTTGACCACAGGGTGTGGAAACATCAAGTTAATTCTGACCAGGAGGCTTCTTCCCTACTGGCTAGCTTTCGTAGGACCAGAAGGTCCTACAATGAGGGAGCTCATTTACCTATGGACCATATGATCTTTTGTTTATATGTCATGGATTCTTGTTTTGCTTTTTATGGGATGTATATTCTCTGCATCTATATGTTACCTCGGTGTTTTGTGGGTTTTTTTGGGTGGAATCTTTTTTCTGTTTGCTTATTTTGTCCTATTATAATTTGTTTTATTTTATTTTATCATATTGTTTATTATTTTTAGATACCTGTTTATTTTCTAATGAAAGTGAGTAGGAAAAGGTGTGGATTTGTGTAGATGGGAAGGTAGGGAAGATCTTGGAGGAGCTGAGGGAGGAGAAACCATACTCTGAATATATTATATAAAACAAACAATTTTTAATTAAAAAAAAAAGAAATGACATCCCTCCCAAGATATACCCATGAAAGCAACAAGAGGGTGAACAACTGTTTTTTTGTTTTGTTTGTTTGTTTTTAATAGGGCTTAAGGTATAGTCTACAGGCAAAATTACATGCCTGGTACTATAATCCTCACCAAGAATTTATGGTTGAGGAGCTGGTAGGTCCTGGGGTAAATCTATTGTTTTGCTAAATATCCCCTTATCTGCAGATTAGTGCAGCTCTCAGGTCTCTTTTAGAGATGCTTCTTGGTGCAGTGGATGGAAGGTTACTACGAAATTCTCAACTGGTTTAAGTGCAGACTAAGTGGCTACAGAGTGCTAACCCAACGAGGACATGTATATTACACACACCCTCGAAGGCTTGGTACCATTACAGAAGAGGGGGTGGAAAGATCATAAGAGTTCAAAGTTAGGGAGAACCACAGCAAAAGTACCCTCAGGAGATGACAGGACCACTGCACTCATAAACTCAGTTGCTGTGATTTCCTGTATAAGATCAAGCAAAAAACAAAAACAAAAACAAAAACAAAAACAAAACAAAACAAAACACCCTTTCTAGCACAGAAGGAGAGTGGTTGCCATAACTGAGTCTTGTAACTGAGGAGCTACAGTTGACAGTTTGTGGGAGAAAACTGAGAGCTAGTTTTCTTTGACGGTTTGGCCCCCAGAATGTCTACAATGCTTCAGTGGATGGATCACACTCGTGAGTATATGAGCATCACAAAGTGGACTGAAGGATTAATAAAAATTAGAAGATACAAATTTGGGAATGATGGGAATATAGAAAGTATATCTGGAAGAAATCAGGGAAGAATGTGATGACTATATCAAAATAACTGTATACATATATGAAAAAATTAATAAAATTAATAAAATTGTGTATCAAAAAATATAATCAAAGGAAAAGCTGAACTCTGAAGGGGCAATTAGGGATGATCTGAGAAGGCATCGCTTCTCTTGGAGACAGGCAGATATCTGCAAAGTCAACAGTCTCAAAAACATCATCTTCTAAATCATATTTAACATTTACAAATCAGTGAGAGCCTGCTTTAACAGATTATCCGTAGATACATAATGTGGGGAAAGTTTCAGGCAAGGAAACATTTGGATTAAATTAAAAGTGAGTCAATTGGATGAAGGCATATTGGTACAATCAATTAATTTAGCAGCAGCCAGTGACACAGCAAATCAATTAGTTTGGGCTATGCAAGTGCATTAGTTACTTTTCTTTGCTTCACTGTGACAGCATAACTTCCAAAAGAAACTTAAGGGAGGGAGAAAAGGTTTAATTTTACCCCAGAGTTTAAATAAATCTCACAGCAGAGAACACATGACAGTGGAAGCTTGCAACAAAGTTTTCTTCTCACATTCCTTTGAACCAGGATGCATATTGCCAGTCTCTAATCCTTATATCCCACTCTTATGGTTATCAGACAGGCTTCCAGTCTGTAAGATTCTACAGCCTCCCAAAGCAGTACTATCAGCTGGAAATTAAGTGTTCAGTCACATGAGCCCATGGGGATAAATTACACATTCAAACCATAACATTTAATTTAGCACACAAATTTGTAGTTTGGGTATGTGAAACTTTTGGCCTGGGCTGGGTTACCTCGTCTCTCTCTCTCTCTCTTTTTATTATTTCTTTTTAACTTTTATTGCATTATGATGAGAAAAGTTACATGATTTCAATTTATCTGAATTTGTTAACATTTAAAAACATATTATAAATACATAGAATTCCCTTTTGTACCCCAACTCCTCCCAGAGACCCCCCCTTCAATACCTACAATATCTTTTTTGTCATATTCCTTAAAATTTGTAAAATATTATAACAATAAAAATGAGTGTTATAAAAGTTGTTTGATATAAAACAATAATTAATTTAACAGTCATATATAGATGCTCATCTACAGTAATAATGAAAATACATTTTTCTTAATATAAATTTTAAATCAAACATATGAACTATATATTTCAAAATAAAACATCACTGCTAGTATTTTCTTAAATGAACATAAATATATAAAGTCTTTATGTTTGTTTGTTTTGTATTTAGTAGAGTTTAATATCTTGACTCTTATTGTGGTACAAGCCTAAAATAAGAACAAGTTTTAGACCTTGGATTTCATTGTAATAAGGCTGTACTTCAATGACCCTCACATCACCAAAGGATTTTACCTCCATCCTAGCTAAGCTGAGAATTGACAGTTCTGCTGCACCAAGAAATGAATTGTAGGCACAATTTTTGGATACAGACTTCCTGCTATGGTCAAAGCTATTTGACTTGAGTGAGTGACTTGATTCTCAGCCCACTGAGAACAGGTTACATTTATTTAAGAAATGGTGTATGTATTAAGATGGTCTAGCCATAAAGTCATTCACCAACTGTTTCAATGAACAATGGTTCTGCTTGGAGGGTGGCACAGATATTAAGTGAGGGTAAGAACTTGGTTCATTAGCTGTGATAATTTGGAAAAGCCTTCATCTCAGAGAAAGTAACTTGTAAACTCCTCTTCTTCAAACTTGATACAAGAGCTACAAATGTCAAGCAAAGCATTCAGTCTCACTCTTTGTTGTCCTCTTTCCTAAAAGCCACCTCACAATTTAATTGTCTATGTTTCTTTTGCATATATAAATACTTTTGAAATATATAAGCTGTTCTGAAAACCATAGTATAGTGTAAAAACATGAAATAAACAATACTACTAGTAGAGAGGCTGAGATAGGAGAAGCAAGATTTCAAGACCATTATGGTGTACACAACAAGACACAGTCACAAACAAGCTGAAAGTATATATAGATTGTACAATATTGGACCCTATTTCTCCAATTACCAAATTAGAGAGACTATTGGATGACAATCAACAAATTTCTAATTCCTCATACTTTTGGATTTCAATTGCTTAGGATATGTTGGTAATATTAATTTTCATATTAAGATATTAAGAAAAGGTAATTGTCACTTCCTGTTGTTTTTGTTGTAAGAGGTGGAATTAGATTTGTGTAGATTTGTTGAAAGATTATTTTCTTGCTTCTTCTAGGGTATAATTTTGCTCCTTATGTTGATGATTTCCATCTATTATCCTTTGCAGGGCTGGATTTGTGGAAAGATATTGTGTAAATTTTGTTTTGTCATGGAATATCTTGTTTTCTCCATTTATGGTAATTGAGAGTTTTGCTGGGTATAGTAGCCTGGGCTGGCATTTGTGTTCTTGTAGAGTCTGTATGACATCTGCCCAAGATCTTCTAGCTTTCATAGTTTATGGTGAGAAGTCTGGTGTAATTCTGATAGGCCTGCCTTTATATGTTACTTGCCTTTTTTCCCTTACTGCTTTTAAAATTCTTTCTTTGTTTAGTGCATTTGTTGTTTTGATTATTATGTCACAGGAGGAATTTCTTTTCTGGTCCAGTCTATTTGGAGTTCTATAGGCTTCCTGTATGTTCACGGGCATCTCTTTCTTTAGGTTAGAGAAGTTTTCTTCTATAATTTTGTTGAAGATATTTACTGGTCCTTTAAGTTGGAGGTCTTCATTCTCTTCTCTACCTATTATCCTTAGGTTTGGTTTTCTCCTTGTGTCCTGGATTTCCTGGATGTTTTGGGTTAGGGTCTTTTTGCATTTTGCATTTTCTTTGATTGTTCTGTCAATGTTGTCCATGTTACCTTCTGCCCCTGAGATTCTCTCTTCTATCTCTTGTATTCTGTTGGTGATGCTTGCATCTATGACTCCTGATTTCTTTCCTAGGTTTTATATCTCCAGAGTTGTCTCTCTTTCTGATTTCTTTATTGTTTCTATTTCCATTTTTAGATTCTGGATGGTTTTGCTCATTTCCTTCACCTGTTTGATTGTGTTTTCCTGTAGTTCTTTAAGGGATTTTTGTGTTTCCTCTTTAAGAGCTTCTAGCTCTTTACCTGTATTCTCCTGTATTTCTTTGAGGGTGCTATTTATATCTTTCTTAAGGTCCTGTATCATCATCATGATAAGTGATTTTAGATCTGAATCTTGCGTTTCCAGTGTGATGGTGTGTCCAGGACTTGCTATGGTGGGAGAATTGGGTTCTGATGGTGCCAAGTAACGTTGGTTTGTCTTGTTTATTTTCTTATGCTTGCCCCCCACCATCTGATTATCTCTAGTGCTACCTGCCCTTGTTAATTCTGACTGGAGTCAGTCCTTCCTGTGATCCTGGTTGTATCAGAACTTCCCAGAGTCAGGCAGTCTCTATGACCCTGTGATTCTGGGATCCTGTGACTTGTTAGAGCACCTGGGAGTGCAACAGCTTCCTCTGGGTGTTGTGGGACTGGCTGTGGAGCCTGGGCCCAAGGTCTGTTCAGGACACTTGCCCAGAGAGACAGGAAGGAGCCCAAGCCACTCTGCTGGTGGAGTTCCTGTGTGCCTGGTCTGTTACTCCTGGTGTTGGGATAGATGTTGGGTCCTCCTCACCTCTGATCCTGAGAGTGTCAGAGTGCCTGAGAGTGGAGCTTTTCTGGGTGTTGTGGGACTGGCTGCAGAGCTTGTGCCCAAGGTCTGCTCAGGACACCAGCCCAGAGAGACCGGAAGCCTCGTCTCTTGTTTATTTGTGGACCATGAAGGTCTGTGGATGGCCATTGGTAGTTAGGGGGTCTGCTTGATGAACCAAGTGGTAGCAGAGAGCCAACAAGATCCAACAGAGCATCATTGATCCCATTTATCTGAAAAACAGAATGAGCAAGTCAGCCTTAGGGTTCCAGGTTTCAAACACAATCATGGCAATGATGTATTCAACATAAGTTATTTATGTAAGTTATTTTTACTTCAAAACAGAGATAATCAGAGCAAGTAAAACCATGAGACTTTGCTAAATGCTCCTTAAGAGACTTGATAAAAAACAAAACCAAGCAAACAACAAACTAAAAACACAAGTTAGTTGAACAATATACCAAGAAATAATAAATGACATGTCCCAGTTGGTCCAAACAGAGTAGAACTAGGGTTAAAGCCCCTTAGAGACAATTAAAGAGGGGAATCTTAAAATAGCAAAACAGTCAGTCAGGAAGATGCCATAGTCACCAATAATGATGACTCTATCTGCAGAGCCTCAAAAATGGAAAAACAAGGGGGAATCAGACAAATCCAAAATGATGGTGGAGATGATTAACATTTTGTTCTCAATAAGTGATAGAAGTAAGAAAAAATTATAAAACTCCCACATACTTAGACTTGAGCAGCATATTTGTAAGTAACTCAAGAGGTAAATGACAAAAACTAGGAGATTAGAAAATATTTTAACTGTATCCAAACAAATGTAGCAATACCAGTGTTTAGGTAGAAACACACCATTTTAAAGGTTAACAATAATAAAAGAATGTGAACTTAAAATTGTTCTATATTTTCACTTAACAATCTAGAGGAAAAAAGATAACAACTAAGTCCAACCTAATAAAATAAAGAGAATAATAAAAAAAACTAAATAAGAGAATGACAAATAGAAACTAAAGCTAACTAAAAAGGCCTTTCTTCAGAAAATAATACAATTTATAAATTCTTAACAAGAGAATAAAATAATAGAAATTATCAGTTTTTGAAATGACCAAAGAGAAATCATTACCATCTCCCCATGATTCCATATGGGGATACTGTAAACAAAGTTATTCTAATAAATTTGACAGTTACAGAAAAAGTAGGAATTGTTTGGTAGATAAGCTTATCATAGTTGATATGAAAGAAAACTGAATAATCTCATGATTGCTAATCACAACTGTCAGCTTATTTGGACTAAGAAATGTATCATAGCTTAGTGAAGTTTAGAGTGTGTGTGTGCATGTGCGCATTTCCATAGGAGAATAACTGAGGAGGCATACCCTCCCTGAATGTGTGTGGCACTGTGCTATAGTCTGCTTCATGTCTACTATGAGTTGGTAAACTTCCACAGATTTAGTTTCTCTTTTCATGTGCTTCCCCATCCTCAACACACAATCTTGTCTTCCTATTTGACCTCCTGCTACATATCCATATTCTTTGGCTGCATACTCCAGCTACCATGATGATGTTCTACCTCATTCCTAAAGTGATGGAGCCACCTTGACTGTGAACAGAATCAACAAAGCCAAGGCTTGTGAACCAAAGTAAATAATTCCTCTTTTGAGATAATTTTGTCAGGTATTTATTTTGTTATAGCAACGAGGAAACCACCACAACACATAGGTAATAAAGATTTTGAACTTTTGTGCTAGAAGCTATTTAAGCTCAAAACACCTTGCTACAACGATACTTCAAGGCACAATAGCAAAACTGTAAGAAACACAGAAGTTTATATAAGCTCTTTCTGACTATACAGGAGAAAAAGTACTTTCCAACATGATATGAGTTCACACAACTCTAGCAGCAAAGCAGGACAAAACCATTCCCTCAAAGAAATGTAGGCTGGAATGGTTCATTAGCATAGTTTCAAAGTCTAAATACACTAAATGAAAGAGAGTGAACATTATCAAGTATAATAGGTCCTAGGAGTGCAAGCCTGTCAAACATGAAAAACCACTTCTGTAAACATCATGTTAGCAGACTATAAAAGAAAGTGACACGAACATTTTAATAAATGCAAACAAATGAAAAACTCATTTGTGGTTTGTTAACTTTCAGCAAGTTCAAGAAAAGAGTACCAGAGGACTTCCTGGTTTGACAAGGGCCTAGTGAGAAAGCCACGCCTCCTTTCATAGTGAGATAATGTGCTTTTCATTTGGACCCAGGAACAGGACAAAGTGTTCTTTGTGACTGCAGGTCAGTATTGTACTGAGTCCTCTGGTCAGTGTAATCAAACTTGGTATAATAAAATGCACATAGATTGGGAAGGAAGAAACACATGTCTTTGTTTTCATTTTATAATTGTTCATACAGAAAAAGTTAAAGAATTTAGCAAATAAATAAAAAAACAAGAGTTATAAGATACAAAACAAAAAGTTAATTGTATCTCTACAGGATCAATCAAATAGGAGAGTGAGATGAATTTTATATTAAGATCAAAAATTAATACAAAATATTCAGGAGCATCTTATATAGAAATTGTCGAGATATGTAAGTAAAATCAAAGGAGAATGAGTTCAGTGGAAAGATGTGCCACTTTTTAAATCACAGAGACTCAAATTATCAAGGATTGAAATGTCCAAAAGTTGGTATTTTAGCACTAACAACGCCAACCCAAATCCCAATGGACTGCTTCTGAAAAATAAAACTTTGGTGGAAATATAAAGGACTCAGGATATCTCAAATAGTTTATAGCAATTAATAAAGTCAGAGACCACCTTGCCTGACTTGATGACTTATCCCAAGAATGGGAGCAGCAGACATGTGTCCTAGCACATAATATTCTGTTGTTGTCGCCCCCCCCCCCCCCGCCCCAGAATAGACACCTACATGGGAGATAACTTGAATTATGATAAAAATTCTAAAGAAACTAAAAGGATAGAGGAATATATTTTTAAATCGACACTAGATTTTCAGAATGTAGGAGGCTCAGCCTTTACCACTACTCCCTGTACATGTGAACAAATCAATCTTTTTATGGAAAAACCCCAAACACCTGTAGACAAAAACCATTGGAGCATATTCTGGCACCTCAGAGAAGCAAGGTGTTTACCTTGTGAGAAACAGAGCATTAAATCACATGGCACTATTTAGAAAATATAAAGGCTAGTCAGAGACTGGCAGAGAACATTCCTAACGCTTATATTAGACAAAGGGTTTGTGTACAAACTACGTCAAGAACTCATTGAGTAGCTTATACCTCCATCCTCTTACAGAAGACTGTATGTCCAGCAAAGATGTGAAAAGGTACTTGGAAAGAGTGGTATGACTTGAATTCACAGAATGGTAGTATTTGCTGAAATTAAAAAATAAATCACCACATCTAAGGTTGGGTGGTTGTAGAGGCCTTGAACTCTCAACACATTATAAGGCAGGGTTAATGACTTTAGAAACTGTTTGACAGTTTATAGTAAGGTAAGATTATATACCTGCTATATGACTATGATGCTCTGCTATTTACCCAAGTGTATAAACACAATTGTTACTAAAAGACTTACAGACATTTTTAGTACCTTCACTCATCACTGCCAAGCTCTAAATCGAGATACTCACCGGCAGGGTGTTCGTGGTGCAGCAGGCTATGGCTGCTAGCATGCACTTCACATAGGGAGTTCCGAGCAACCTCTGTTGATGGAATAACTTGGGCATGGAAGATGACATGTTGCCTTTGCTCTTTCAGTGCAGCTGAAGAACTGGCCATCGTGTTGAAAGGAAGAAGGCTAGTGAGTCTATTTGAACAGAAGGTAGCAGTGCTCTGGATATAAATGGAGACACCCTAACTGCTGTGGTCACCAGAACCACCATGAAAATGCCCAGGCTTTGACCCTAGAGTTGTGAAGGTCACGTGGAAAGGATTCTGCACTGTGATTCAGTTAGGATAGAGAAGTTCATCTGGCATCCCGGGTGATCTGGGTGAGCTCTAAGTGTAGGTAACAAGGGTCCAGATGTGAGCAGAGGAGGAGACAGAACTACAGTGGAGGGAAGAGAGGCTGATGGGACTCAAGGAACCCAGGAGAGTCAGGATGGTGCTAATGAAGCTGGAAGAGAAAGTAGCACCAGTGTGGGTCTAAAGAGAGCAAGGCCTTGCATCGCTGTGGTTTCTCCTGTGTGTCCACTGTGGACGGCAAGCTGCTCTAACTGCAAGGTAATTGTGCTGTTTAAGCCACGGACGGCAGTAATTTGTTACAGCTGCTTGAGGAAATGAGTAAGACTGGCATGGTGGCTTCATGACTATCTGTACCAAAATATCAGAACATCGCTTCAAGGTCAGTGCACTTGACTGCATGGAAATTTCACTTTCCTTTAAGAAAAATCTCAAAAACAACAACATAAAATGAGTAAAAACATCTATTCTGTACTTAGATAAAAAAAAATGGGTTTCCTTCACTCCCTTCACAAGTCTGGGATATTTGATGATTTTTCTAAGAGATTTAAATACAGTATTTCTGGCATGGTATGTATTTGTTAAGTAACAGAAGTCCTCAGCTGAACCCATCAAATGTGAATTTCTAGACCATTGCAGTAAGGTAAGTCAGGCTGTATGATGCCTGCTTTCGTTGCTCAAGCTTCACTGTACTGCAATTCCCCTCTGCCTTTGCATGATCATGAGTCCAGTTCCACACAGCAGGATGGAACTTCCAGTTCTCTTCCCACCACATATTTAGGCCCCAGTAACTCTTATTCTAGCTGGCAGTAGAATGGAAGTGCCTGCAGAATGACATGGCAGGGGGGCTCAGAGGACCATTTCCCTTCAGAGGCAGGACAGACACAGTGGTACAGCATCAAAGGAGGCTGCAGTTTGGCAGTAGTGAAAATTACACTGGAAGGAGGCACAGTCAGTGTAACTAATGTGACTGAAAGATGTCTCTGGAATTTACTGTATCATTTCCCCCATGGTCTCATGTGATCAGTATAGAGCTCATCAGAGAATGCTCCTGAATGCTGTAGGGAAGGAAGGGAAAGGTGCAAAGGCAACCAGTAGAATACACTCCAGAAAGGCTTGCCGAGTTTCACATTGATGCCATCGCTGGAGTGAGATAAAAATGTGACCTGTCCTTAGACTTATAAGGGAATTGTAAGGCGTGTGAAGTAACAGGCAGAAGGCAGATGGCTCTAGGGGAGGGAGAAGAGCAGCAGATCCAAGCCTGGACAGGTATCTGTCCATGGTATTCTGCATGGACCAGCCTGTTGGCTCCTGGCTCAGGGGAACGCTTCTCTGTCTCAAGTGTGAACCTCCCCATCTCAGTATGTTCCTCAGTTAAGCAAGGTAAGATCAAGATAACACACCCTGACTGTCATGTTCTTCTAACTCAGGAATATGCCTCTCCTGACTCACACACGCTCAACTGACCAAGGTGCCATCTTCTGACTCAACTGTTTTCTTCCCCTGACTCAGACACGCCCTGCCTGTGACTTGGGATGCTGTTTTCCTTATTTGGCTCATCTCTGCCCTGGCTCTTGGGAGGTCTTCCCCCCTTCTCAGCTCTAGCATGGTGATGACCCATTGTTTTCTTATTCAGAGTTTGCAGATCATGTCTTCATCTGCGTTTCTGAACTTAATAAAGAAGCAAAGGTTTAATATTGTCTCTGAACTTTGAAAACCAAAAAGGACTGTAAAAGGTTAAAAATAACTTTGTACATGTTTTAAAATGTAGTTGCTTGGGATACACAATCTGTGTCCCTCATCTGGCTCTGATGCATGCCAGAACTTTGCACTCAAGGCCAGCAGGCCTCCATTTGCGCTCACTCAGAAGAAAGGGCACACATGTACGTTGCTGGTCCTGCCAAAAGGATCATCACTGAGTGTGTGATGGCTGCGGCACTGGCACATACAGGATACGTTCTGTAGGAAGTTCCACCTGGATGTGATTCCAAATGTGCTAGTTTACATATTGAACTTTAATCTAAAATTAGACAGTTTCTTGTTGTATTTTGTCTGATGCAATCTGAGCTTCTAAATCTCCCACCGCCTGCTATAAGCCAGGTGCATACCTGGGCCCTGGTGGTGGCCAGATCTGTCCTACTTGGGCAGATTTAAATTCTTAGTTAAATTCATCAGTATTTTGTTCTTATATATGGTGTTGTAAAATAAATTGTTACTTCATTTTTAATCGATTATTTACGGTAGAGGTATCATATTATAATTTTGCCTAATTTATTATTTCTAGAAGTTGTTTATGTGTTCTATAAAATTTTCTATGCAAAGAAGAGATTGCTTCCCAGCTTCATATGCAATTTAGACACTGGTGCTTCTTGTGTTTGTTCCTTGCCTGATTTCTCTCGCTAGAATGTCCGGCATAGTGCTGAAAATAGAATAAACATGTACATACTGCCTTGTTTTTATGCTGTAGAGGATCTTTGTCTTTCTCAACTTAGCATGATGTCTGCGTTGCATTTTTAGCTGCACTTTAAGGTGTTACAAATCCTCCTTACATCCCTACTTCATTGTGGATCTTTATCATAAACGGATCTTGAATGCTGTCAAATGCAATTTATGTATCTATTGAGATGATCTCTCTTGAGCTGTGTTTCATCCGTGTTGTATATTATGGTAATTGTTTTTCTTATAGGGAACTACACTGATTAGAGCAACTCTTCTGCTGCGTCTAATTATTTATGGTGTATAATCCTCTTAATGTGCTCTTTGGTTCCATGTGCTAAAAGGAAATGTTAATTTTTAACTGTGAGGTGGTTCTTTGCTACTGAGCCTGTATTTCCTTTGGTGAGAGGTTGGGTCTAGGCTCAAAGCCAGAGTGACTTGGACAGCTATCAACTACATGTTTGCCAGTTGAGCATTTCACAGGAGTGGAAATGAGTCATATCAAGGAAAACATGCATTAGCAAATAGATTAGCAGACCTACTCATGGGAGGTTTCAGTTCCATATGGATTTGTTACCATGCCCACAGTTAGTAAGAAATTCTCTAATGGTAAAATGAACACGTATTTATTGGTCCTTAAAATTAAAATAGCAAAATGTTTGCTACTGTATCACATCAATATAGACCATGGGATTAAAGTTAGGAAATCTGACGTAGTGTGAGCTCAGTATTACTTTGTTATTATTTACTGATAGTGATTTGTAATTAAACTTGGCTTTTAAATTTTTTCTACCTAAATATTTATTACATATTGATAGGCAACAAGCAACAATATTCCTAGAATTGAGATAATTCTCTAGCTTTTAGTTGTCCCATTTTACTTATAAATCACTAAATCCAGTTAATGCTGCCCACGTATTGTTGGGTTAGCTATTGGAGTGTGGAAAACCCTAGTCATATCTTCAACAAAGAGTAATTCTTTCTTCCCAGTAACTATCTACTGCTGATAGCTCCTCAATATTGAGGAGGGGGCCGAAAATTATCATTTATTTCTGCTAGCTTAGTTTTGTCGAGGTCTTGTGCAGGTAACCACAGCTCATGTGAGATCATAATTTTGACAACTATCCATGTTCAGAAGACAGGATTTCACAGCACTCCTTCCTGTCCTTCATCTCTTACAGTCTTTCTCCTTTGCAATGCTCTCTGAGCTGTGGTGGTTCAATTAATATAGCTGTACTGTTTGAGGCAGAGCTTCGAGTGTCTTGTTCTCCGTGCTTTGATCTCCACTGATTGGTGTCCATTGAAATTAAAACTGTCTCTGACAATGTTTGAGAACAGATCTCTGGCTATAAACATAAATATTTAGAAGGCAGTTTATAACATGACCATTTAATAAAAATAATAATACCAAAATCTATGTAGGGATTTGTGACCTCCCCAACCGTGAGCTTTTGACCAGGTTTATAATACCAGCTATGAAATTTCCTCATGAGGAACAGGACTGTCAGTTCCAATCACAAAATGATTAGCTACCAATAACAGATGTACCAATATTATATAGCAGTAGTTTCATCTTGCCTGGAATGTTGGTATTACAGAAGCCAGGGTGTAGGGTTAGGTAGGTTACAGGTAAGACCATCTATGCCTTTTCTTCCCCAACAGGCTACATAGTATCTTTGGGCCCTGAGAAAGCTAGTCAGCAGAGAGAAAATTTGCTCTTTGCTTTGAGACTGACTTTTCTATGACCTGCAGGCAAGCAATAGGGTCTTATCTGTAGTTATGGTGGGTAACCAAGGGTAGCAACAATGTACTGTGTTGTTTTGAAGCCCTCTGGGGTCTCATTAACAAATAATTCATAGATTATGCCTTGCACTGTAAGTCTCTTTTAATAACCCATATCTTCTTGGAGTGACTTTGTTCATCCATGCACGGTCATTTTGTTCTAAGTCTTGTTTTTAAGTTGCATTTCGAAATTAGTTGACTTTGTGGTGGGAGTTTATAAGGTTGTTTTATTTTCTTTTTTTAAAAGAATACATCCTTAGTGTTGGTAACTTGACTACTCCAGAGTCCTCTTCCTCATTCATGTTTAATCTTTTTACCTTCAATATCCCTCCTCCTTTTCTCTTCTATAATGCATTATACTAGCTCTTCACTTATATTTTTCTATTTTGGGTTGTGAGGTAATATTCTATATTGCTTTACATAACCCCTACTTTGTGTTAACCTTCCTCTTTACCCCCTACATCTTCCCTTTTCCTACCCTTCCCTTCTTTTTT
>JADRCD010099560.1:0-18242 GCA_019843815.1 Montemys delectorum | reverse complement strand
CAGTTAGACCTGCTTCTTGTGGCTTGCGGGAACCCTAGTTTGGACTCAACTGCTGTCAAACATGACTACTCAATGGAAAATGTCATTGCATACAATCAAATGGCTGATTTTCTTCATACCCATGGTAGTTTCTCTACCTGTTTTGTTACTGGGTCCTCTCCATAAGTGCACGGGGCACCTGCTTTAACACAAGGCTCTGACGTATGCCAGCTGCTACATTCCAGCTGCAGGACGCATTTGCGATGTCAAGGCTTCACTGGGGCAATAGCCATATTAGGTTTTGGTTTTCAAAAATATTGTTAAAATTCAAATGTCACATAAACGTTTCAAAGCCCCTCCCCATACTTACTCATATCTGTCTGCGAGAACTCCGTTGGGAATACAAAACTATTAGATTAAAAAAAACAAAACAAAACAAGTGAGTCACCGTCCCTGGCAGGATAGTCTGCGTGCTAGCCAGAACTTCTCAACTCCCTGGTTAAAGAGAATGAAAATAAAAAAACAAAACACCTCCCTAGGGCTAGGGCTCAAGCTTAAGTAGAACACTTGTCTAGCATGCATGGGGCCTTGGGCTCTTTCCTCGATGCAGAAAAACAAAAACAAGAACAAGAACAACTTCCTGCACATCTTTGCTTTCCCCCAAGGACAGTTTCGGGGCATGAACACAGACAACCATGCCTGTGGATCTAGGACGGTACCCACCTGGTGATGGATTTCAGTCACTTGTTTGTCTGAAACGTGTTGTTTTAATTGGCCAGGTTCTTGTCCTGATCGCATCATTATTGACACAATGTGATGGATGATAATAGTGTCCTACTTCCTTCCGAATCCCGGTTTGATGGGCTCTCACCGGACGGCATTAATTCTCAATGAGCCCGGTTTGCCTAAACTGTTTTCTGTTGCCCCAGTGCTCTCGTGAGCAGCACATTTGTTTATTCAGCTTCTCTGTGTTTGTTCAACACGACTAGCTTTTTATAAGTACCTTGTTGAGGACTGAGTAGAACAAATTAAAACTGTCTGGGAGTGCAGCATGCTGGGCCTGTTTTTACCTTTTTCTGATACACAATAAGAATCATTGACAGGCAGTGGTGGAGCACGCCTTTAATCCCAGCACTTGGGAGGCAGAGGCTGGTGGATTTCTGAGTTCGAGGCCAGCTTGGTCTACAGAGTGAGTTCCAGGACAGCCAGGGCTACACAGAGAAACCCTGTCTCGAAAAACAAAAACAAAAACAAAAACAAAAACAAAACATTGAAGAAGATATTCATAACCCCCTAAGCACGATATCTGCTAGCAACCATGGGTGCTATTGGTATAATAGTGAGGTCGATGAGTCAATCGGAAATTAGGTCACATGGCATTCAGCAGCTGGAATTATGCTGCCTCTTTGTAGTTAGCATAAGATTTTTCCTCATGGCACTCAACCTTCCTGTAAAAATAAAAAAGACACATCCTAAGCAATGAGCATCAGAGTTAGCTGCCACTCTCAGCCCTACTTGCGCGTTAGAATCACCAGTGAGATTTAAGTTTCCAAGCTATAGCTGCCTAAGCCCCATCTAAGTCCAGTGTTCCCCCTTCCTGCAAATTCCGTACGCACAGATTCAACCAACCTCAGATCGAAAGACGCCGAAGAGTTGGTGTCTCGAATTGTCGTGAATAGGGGTTAAAGACAGAGGCGGAAGGTGAATCCTTGAACTCAGAGGAGAGGCTCTAACAGTTTATTTCTTCATAAACAGCAATAACCAAATAAATGGTAAAATGGGCCCACACTCGTTCACACACACACTCTTCACTAACCTTCTGGTCTGCCTGGCATAGCCTGGCTCAGCGGCAACTCTCTTTCCTGCTTTCAGATCCGTTGGAAGTGGACCCCGGTGGTGAAGGTTTGTCGCCTCCAGGGTGGGATCCATGTGGATTATCTCTCTCCGTTGGGCCCCTGAGTTGAGTGAGTTGCAGTGCCAAACCGGAGGTTTTTAAACTAAATTCAGCCAATTACAACTAGGGCGTTTCATACATTACTTCATGGGTTTTCGCTATCCGCATGCACGCATGCTCTCTCTGTGACTTGGTTTTCAGTTATCTGGGGCCGTGGGTGGGGTCTTAAGCGCAGTCCGCAAGGTGGGCTGGAGTAGGGGACAGCTTTACAGCTTGAGCTGCTCTTTTCACCCGCACACACCCTCTACGACTTGGCTTCCATGGCTGTCTGGGACTGCAGTCGCCATGGCAGGCTCGGCGGCTTTACAGCATCGGGAAAAATGCCTTTTGGGGCCACATATTCCTTAGAGTTGGTTCATTTGATATGATATAAGCAGGAAGACCAGAGCTTAAATCTCTAGCTCCCATGTAAAAAACCAGTCAGAATAGCCTATGTTTTTATACCCAAGCACTGGGAGGAAGTGTGTAGAGATAAGGTGACTCATGGAGTTTGATGGTCTGTCTGTCTTTCCCACCAACCAATGACCTCTGTACTCACTGACAAACCCTGTCTCAAAAACTTAGTAGCAGAGCCTCTGAATACATGTGCAAGCCCACACATCTGCACATATAACAAGAACGTACACATATGCACACAATTTAGAAAGTAAATGTGGTTGCATTTACACTGAACACGTATAAATTTTATTTCCCTACCTCCATCCCAAACAATAAAATAAAGCACCTATTCACATAGCACTTACACTGAATTTGGTATTTATTTTATAGTGCAGAAATGATTTAGAGTAAACAGGAAGATACATATAACTCCTAAGCAAATTTTATATAAGACTTCAGTGTCCTGGAGTGACAGGAGGGTTCTGGACTCAATCCTTTGCTGGCATTGTGAGAAAGAAGACCCTTACTTTGTAACAATAAATTCAAGACTATTGAAAGGGAAATCGTTTTTTAGTATACTTTTCTACCAAATGGACACCAGCATAGAGAATAGGCAAAAAACAGCGATCATGATGATTCGGTACACGACATGGGCTTTGTGCGTGTGCTTGTTTGTCTGTTGGTCTTGTTTTGTTGTCGTTTAATGCTTATCTTTTAACCAAGAAGCCATCTCTTCCACCTAAGTTAACGGTTTTAAAGTCCCTAATCTCAAGAAATTCTTGTCCTCTTTTCTCCATGAGTTGGCCGATACAGCAGAGACCTGCAGTCTTTGTTTCTAATACAGATTCCAAATTCTCTCATCCTACTGGTTCAGGATGAAAAACTTTAGTTTTTTTTTTTTGTTTTTTTTTTTAAGATTTATTTTATTATCTGGTATGGTGACACATGCCTTTGATCCCAGCACTTGGGAGACAGAAGCAGAGGCGGAGGCGGAGGCGGAGGCGGAGGCAGAGGCGGAGGCGGAGGCGGAGGCAGAGGCAGAGGCAGAGACATCTCTGAGGTCAAGGTCACCGGGCTACAGAACTAGTTCCAGGAGAGCAAGAGCTACACAGGGAAAAGCTGTCTTGGAGGAAAAAATGTTTTATTGATTCGTGTGTGTGTGTGTGTGTGTGTGTGTGTGTGTGTGTGTGTGTGTGGTGTGTACGCGCATGCGCACACACGCGTGTGTACACCTAAGTGCAATGCTTTTGGAGGCTCTTCTCAGGCTGGGATTCAGATTCTGTTTTGGTTTCTTTCTGTAGCTGTGGTAAAGCTCCGTGACCAAGGCAACTTGTTGAAGGAAGAATTTTACTGGGGCTTATCAGTCCAGAGAGACGAGAGACCATCATGGTGGGGAAGTGGCATCTTGGTGACTGTAGGAAGCTGAGTGCTCACATCTTGATCTGCAAGCATAAAGAAGAGAGGACTAGCTAGGAGGGGTGCAAGGCCCTGGACTGTCTGCCACCGGTGACGTATTTCCTCCAGCAAGACTTCACCACCCAGCAGTCCCCAAACAGCACCACCAACTGGGAACTGAGCGTCCAAAATGTCAGAGTCTTAGGGGCCCATTCTTATTTATGCTAACACAGATATGGGTCCAGCTATCTGTTTCACGTGCTCTCCGGGTGGTGTTGAGAGCTAAGGACCACTACTCTGTGTGTGCATGTTAAAATCTCCAGAGATTAAAATACATGTCACCACTGGGATAGTGCTACCATATGACTTCTGGGGCATTAAAAAATAAATAAATAAAAATAAAAGGAAGAAGATTCTAGAACAGAAAATTGCTTAAAGTATCCATCTATGAGAGAGCTCTCCTTACAACCCAAATGCACGCCTGAGGAGGCCAGCCATAGTAGCTGACTAAGGTCACTCTTACAGACTTGGGACAGATGTGGACATCTCTGATGGCTTCTGGGATATGATGTGAATGACTGGTCAGAGAATTTAGAGCTGAGCTGTGGACTGAGTATAGCAAAGCCAACCTTTATAGAGAGGTTTGTATCCCAGAGATAAATTTGGCATTTCATGTACTTAGCATTTTATGAACCTTTTCTCAATTAGTTTTATTGACATAAATAGTCCACGTGATCATCTCTAAGAACACTCAGACAGATTCTTGGAATTACGACGTGGTAACAGATGCTCTGCTTCACTGAGCATTGGAATAGAACACAGCAAGTCATTTTCAACCATTGTTTCCAAACTCATTGCCAGAAGAGTGAGTCTTCAGGAGGCTGATAAGAGGAGTGTAAAAAATAAAGATTTGAGTCAGTTTTATGGCTTAAATTGTCTACAATTAATTCCTTTTGCCATAGCCTTGGAAATTTAGTACATTAAGAAAAATGAAATAAAAGTTTATGGGCTGGAAAGATGGCTCAGCAGTTAAGAACACTTGCTCTTGCAGAGGACCTGGGTTCAGTTCCCAGCACAGAGTGTCACATTTATCCATTACTCCAGTTCCAGGGGATCCAATGCCCTACAGGGGATCCAATGCCCTCTCTTGACCTCTGGGTGACACATGTGGTACACATACATACACTCAGGCAAAACGTTCACATGAATAAATAAATAAAATTATTTCGTACAGCATTATAAATAATCATGAATAATAAAATTGTTTTGTATAACAAATAAAAGTTAAGAGTCCTAAAAGTAAAAAAGAATGAACAAATATGTCTATCATCTGTATATCTTCCCTGAGGTCAGAAGAAACTTATTTTAAAATATGTGGAAGGCTGCTTTGGGCTTTTAAGGGTAAATAGCTTTCTGCCTTCGAGCAGGAAAGAGGCCTAGTGTTTGTACCCAGGAAAAACACATCTCAAAACTTACCCAGAATACAAGTATCCAAGAAGAGAGTAGGAAAAGCAAGAGGAATTAGACTAACATGAGCTCACTGGAGCAAAAATCGCACAGATTGAAATACCATCAGTCTCATTGCATGTGAATGGGATTTCATTTGATGCCATGCTAAATTTTTTGGCAAAAATCTCATCTGATGCTTGGATCCTCTCAGCTGCCCCTTTCCAGTTGCCTCCAGCTCGTGGCAGGTCACCTCTGGTGACACGAATCCATCCCCTTGATACTAAGGACACCTTCTATTTTTGTTCTGAAGGTTAGAAAATTACTTTTCCGTGTTGACTCTTTATCCACCTCGTTATTGCTCCTATCTCGATCTCGGGGATGTAGACCATGTCTAATCCTTCACAGGTATGTGAACTTTCACCTATTTGAAAATTGCTGCTGGAATGAAATTTGATGGAGACACGGGTGAAGTTTTTCTGCTGGGGCCTAAGACACAAACGGTAAAGACAAGAATGGAAAAGCCCAATCCAGCCCACATGCTTCAGCGGCCATGGATTTGGACAGAGGCTGAGGCTGCAAACCCACAGTCTAGGGCAGAGCTGACCTTGGAAGTCCTTGACAGGCCAAAACTTGACTTGCACATCAAATTTCCCTTGCTTCTTCCCCGTGCCACACTCTAGTCTGTTAAGAACTTTCAGGGATCAAATGTTGTTTTTCCAGGACAGTACCCCCTTCAGGACGAACTATATATCTGCTTTACCTGCTGTCCTTAATAGGATGTTTGATTTAGCCTGGAGTTTTCTACCGTAGCATTTATATTAAGGTCTACAAATGTGAAATTGTTTACTGCTTTTTTTTTTTTTTTTTTTGCTAAAGTGAAATAAAAAGCCAGATGTCTTTCTGTTGATAACAGCAAAATTAATATTTTAAAAAGAGTAATGTTTCAGCCTACAGTTGTAATTTCTGGGATAAGGGAATATCTCTGAGATAGAGCAATTGGTGAGCTTGGGCAAGGTCCTGGGTGCCACCCCAACATGGAGGACAAAAGGAAAAAAAAAAGTTCTCATTATTTCTCTTCAAAATATAGCCTTCTTTAACATAGTTGCTGGTGCCAAAGATATTTTGGTGGGTTTAAATTCATTGCTTATACTTCCTCTCCAAAGACACGGGATGTGTTAGAACAGCTCTGAGCAGTACCTAAATAGCAAGCATCTGTCTGTCTCTTTGTTTCAGCCCACTTCCTGATCAGGTTGATGTTTCCAGTCTCTCTTTCCCCCAAATATTTACAAACCTTTCATACACTCGTCTTTCTATTTAACAAAAGGCATCTTGTGGGCTCCAGGCAGCCGCGTGTAAATGAAGCTCAGCATCTCCCCTGCCTGCATCCCTCTGTCCCCTTTGTGGGCACTGTGCATGGCTAGTCACACTGAGCCACACGCCCTCTCCAGACCCCACTGAGCTCACCCGCTTCCTGCCTGCCAGCCTCTCTCTCTGGAAGCCCGTGAAACCTTGGACTTTTAACAGGACCGTGTTTGAAAGATGAGGCACAACTTGAGTAGGAAGATTGCCCGAAAAGCAGGTGTGTGTTGTGCAGTCATTATTTACACTTGTTTCTTGATTCACATTTCAGTAGATTAGCTTTGTTTGATTGACATTTCTTCCCTTCAATTCCTTCCCCTCCCCCAAGCTAATCATAAAGTGGTAGACACACCTGTTTCTGTTTCGTCACAAGGGTTTAGACCAACAGAAGCACTACTGACTTTATTCTGTTTATTCGTTGAGCGTGAACGTAGGAGACAAGATCATTGGTTTGTCCCAGGTTGGGCCTCATCAATTGTAACTAGGAAAAGTCTTCTACTCAGACTCTTTATTTTTCTTTATTTAAATAAATAATAACAATAATTAGCATGCAAAATAATAGGTGTCAGGGCTGGGAGGATATCTGCATCAATAAAGTGCTCGCTTCAGTCCAAGCATAAGACTTGGTTCTGCCCTCCGCGTGCACAAGGGTTTGGAGGGAGGAAGAGCAAGGCAGAAATGATGTGATTATATTATCTCAAAAATAAAAGAAATATTTTGTAATAAAATCTGGTCATGGTGGCATGTGCTTCTAGATTCCACAGATGAGAAAACAATATTTGTCTTTCGGAGTTAAACTTATCTCAGTTAACATGGATTCTACATCCGACCATTTTCTTGCACAGAACATAGTATTCTTCTTCTTCCTCCTCAGGGTAGAGTAAAAGTCCACAGTGAAGACCACATTGTCCTGATCTACTCGGCTTCCCGTTCAGATGCCTTTGTTTCATCCTTTATCATCGGTAAAATACGAGGAAAGTACTGTAAGCCAGCTTTGCCTGAAATCTGGTCAGCCTCCTTTCAACAGCTGTATGAAGAAGTAGTTACATCTTCGTAAGAAGTCGGAAGTCCCAGGAATCATCCCCAGCCTCAAGGGATTTTGAACGCCCACCTTACTTCCTGCAGATAAGATTACATTCTGGGTTCTGCTTTTTGTTTTTGTTTTTGTTTTTGTTTTTTTACCAGCTTTATCCTCAAGATGCCCAATCCTGGAGACACTGATGACGTCACCTTGGGATGAGCCTCCCAATGCCAGCAGTTGTGGAAAGTGGAGATTTTGCTAATAACCACCGTGGGACCCAGGTGGCTACAAAGCAGCGAACAGATTGGGTTTTGCCTTCATTGAGATGGTGGCCAACACAGCAACTCCCCGGAGTAGAGAGAATGCTAAGAAGGAAGACGCACCGGGATTCTCACTCTCACACCCCAGCCTCATTTCAAAGCTCAGGGTCATAGCTCCAGCCTTCAGAAAAGACACTCAAAAGGAGCAAAAACTAAGAGTGCAGGGGTGCTAGATAGACTCCAGCCAGGGACTGAGCCCGTGACGAATCCAGCCCCTGGCAAGAGCCCCAACAGGCAGGTATAATCAGCAAATTTCTCGGGAGACATCAGAGCAGATCCCTCAGCAAGCACAGCTTCTAAATTTGTGCTCAAGAATGATTAATCTGTTTAAGCAAATTCCTTGAGCATAATTAAGATGCCCTAATCAAGGAAGAAGATTATTATGCGGCAGCCTTAGGCACTGATTTGGTGGCAGGAGCCCGTGACCACAAGGCCTCAATAACTTGGTGGGGTAGTGAAGGTGACAGAGTAGCTGCTTCCGGTGCAGGGACGTAGGGGAGGGAGGCCTCTGGGAGACCAAGAATAGCTAAGGAGTGGAAGAATATGAAAGCCGAGGGATCGACGGGTGAAACAGCAAGGCTAGTTGGTGAGGGGGCCACCTCAGTGTTGGTGGTAGAAGCCGCAATAATGGATTGCTGGGTAACGGATGCAGAGAGGTGATAGGGAGCTATCTGCATCCCTGGAGGCTTCTGGAGCTGGGAAGGAGTTTCAGCATCCCCTGGACAGTGTTGGAGGGTGGAACTGGTTGGGATATGGACATATATGTATTTCCTTTGACCGAGCATCCTCTTTTCTGGTGGAAATAGGCTACGGTGTATAAAGTGCCCCTCTGTGTTTTAGTGAGTGAGACAAGGACATTTTCACCCCAGTCACCCAAGCGCCAGGGGTCACAGTGGCACCCGGGCTTGCTCTCATTTTGGCCAGTCACCTATTCAGAGAGGGATGGCCTGACCTCCCCTCTAGTCGAGGTGTCAAATTGCAGTAAGCCCGTAGATTCCACCTCATAGAGCTGTGAGATGTGCTGTGATGGGGGCTGGTTTAGTGGGAGACAGGGAAAGCCTACCAGACTGGACACACAGCTCTGTAAGAGTGTTTAGTGGGTGTCAAGTGCTGTCTGCCCCGACACTCGCTCTGCCATCACCACATGTCACTCTGGTCTTTTCCACAGCGTAGGTCTGACCTTGCTAAGTCCCATTTCTTCAAATCAGATGCCTCAGGCCCGGCTTCAGTCTCTGATGGAAACTTAGAGCTCTCAGTCGGCTCTCTAATTTCCTTCTTAACCCACATGAGGCCGATTAAATTAAGCACTCTTGAAACTTGGGCTCTTGAAACAGAAACGATTCATAGGGCTGCGTGGTCAGAATAGGAAAGAGGGTGCTGAACCCACTCTTCTCCTTCCATACTCCTAGACTAGAGCCAGTTAACTATGAGCCTCCATTGATATACAGGGTGTCAAATAAGGGTTAGTGAGATGGAGGGAGAGGATGAAGAGGTACGTGGCACCTGGCAGGTAGCATCCCTGCAGGGATCTTGGATCTGCTCAGCAGCCCAGCTCCAGGTTCACACTCATATGGGGGAGGGGCAGGTTGAGAAGAAAGAAATAGAGTTGTGTATGAGGCAGTATCTGTATGTTAAAGATAGTTTCCTCCCTCTCTTCCTCCCTCCCTCTCTTCCTTCCTTTCTTCTTTCCTGCCTCCCTGTCTCCCTTCCTTCCTTCTTTACTTCTCCCCTCCCTCCCTCCCTTCTTTTCTCCCATCTTTCCTTCCTTTCTCCCTCCCTCCCTTCCTTCTCCCCTCCCTCCCTCCCTCCCTTCCTTCTCCCCTCCCTTCCTCTCTCCCTCCCTCACTCCCTCACTCCCTCACTCCCTCCCTCCCTCCCTGCTTGCCTCTCTCCCTTCCTTTCTTCCTTCCTTCTCAGTATTGAAAATTAAACCCCTGGGCCACGTGAGTGTTAAGCAAATCCTCTGCCGGCTAACCAACATCCTTAGTCCATTGTCCTAAGTTTCTAGGCCATCAAGGTAGGTCTGCAGCTGTCAGGAAAGGTGGGGCTATCACTCACAAAAGAGCCCAGTCGTTCTTCAGAGGCCACATCTATGCAGGTTCCCAGGGTAAATGCTTTTTCTCTCCTGTGAGGTGAGCTGCAATGACAGCAGCCACAGTCGCTCTAAGGGCCCTAGCTCTGCTCTCTAGCCCTCCCTGAGCCAACCTCCCCTGTCTAGTTCAAGGGTCCCCGGAGCAGCCTCGCTATCTTGATTTCCATTAAAGTGTTTCATGTGGCTTGATGACTAATAATCGAAGACAGATTCCAACTCCCTAAAGAGTGTCGCGTGGAACAGTGTCAACAGCATTATGCTCTGCAAACACCAGATATGTCTAACTCAAATATTGAAATACAGATGCTCTGTTTTGGTGCTGAGTGCAAATGAAGGCGCTCTGCTGCCTGCCAGGGGTGAGAGTTAGTAAACATTATCAACAGTGCTAAATAAAACGCAGGCATTTTCCCCTAGACGATTCCATCAGAGTTGTGCACAATGTGACCTTGATTATTTTTGAAACTGACTGTGTGTTGACTCCTTGCCTCCTCCAATGGACTACCGTCCCCTTCCCCAACTCAGCCGCAGAACTCATCTCCTGAAGTATGAATCTCCCTCCAGGCTAGGAAGCTGAACAGACAGACATGATGGATCCTGGAGACAGCACTTCCATGTGGCCAAGTCAGAACCCGGTGTTGTCAGGGTGATAGAACACGTGGTATTTCTCCTGCAGTCCTGGAGATTCTGAGATAGAACTCAATGACACATACAGTTTATAACAGCCTTTCCCCAAGCCAGATACACCCTAGGGCAAATGAAGACTCTCAGAGGTGTGAATGAATCAGGGCTTCAATCCCACTTAGTATTTCAAAACAACATGCTGCGATGCAAAGTCACTCCAGGCTTTCTGATGTCATTGAGGAATGCCTCTTCTATTTGCCTTCTTGCCCCAGCTTCTGCTTCTCCCCATTTTGCTATATTGGGGTCCCTGAACTGATGGGCTATTTCAGTATATTCTGTAGCTGTCTATCTTCCAGAGGAACTGGGACAACAGGAGTTGGGGTGGGGGTGGGGGGACTAAAGTCAGCATCATGTGGGGAAGGGAAGGACAGTCTGATATGAATCTGTAATTGCTCCTTCTTATCTTTCCAGGCTCTGGTCACCCTTGTAGGACCTCATTGTTCAGGCCTGGGCTTTCCTGCTTTAGCTTGGTAATAATTCCTTTAGGAAACACACTCTGCTCAACGGTATCATCCTGTGACTGGACTAATGCAATGTTGTTCAGGACACCCTATCCCAAATGGAGTGCCTTTGCATAGCATAGTAAATATTTTAAGCTAAAGAAAGGTGAGGAGCTGAAGAGATGGCTCAGAGGTTAAGAGCCCTGGACGATCTTCCAGAGGTCCTGAGTTCAATTCTCAGCAACCACATAGAGGCTCACAACCATCTATAATGGGATCTAATGCCCTCTTCTGGCCTGCAGGTGTACATACAGATAGAGCACTCATACATAAAACAAATACATCTTTAAAAAAAGAAAGTTAAGGAAAGTAGGCATATTGTTCCCCTTTTCCCTTCCCTTTCCTTCTTTCCTGAAGCAGTTAAGAGACCATGACAATATCCTGACCTTGTCCTGAAACAATTCATAAGGCTCTCGTGTAGAAGATGCCCTTCCTATGCTACGGGGGAAGTACAACTTTACCTCTAAAGATGAGGGTCCCAGAGAATATTAGCCAGTGGGCCTCACTGAGAACCCTTCCTCTGAATGAATTGTTAGTAAAACGAGTCTTTTCTGACCTGTCAAATTGTTCCTGGAGGTTGGGGTCTGTAACTAGTATATGCACTTCTTGACCACTTATCCAAAGAATAATTGACAGGCAGTGATGGCGCACACCTGTAATCCCAGCACTTGGGAGGCAGAGGCAGGCAGATTTCTGAGTTCGAGGCCAACCTGGTTTACAGGGTGAGTTCCAGGACAGCCAGGGCTACACAGAGAAACCCTGTCTCTAAAAACCAAAAAAAAAAAAAAAAAAAAAACCAAAAAAACCCCAAAGAATTGAAAATATGGGCTCACTGAGACTTGCAAAAGAAGCAAGATCATTGTATTAGAGCAAAGTGATATTGCAGATCAAGGAGGGCATATGCCGAGATTGAAGAGGGCCACGTGAATAAGAGTGCTCAAAGGCTCAAATGATTGTTCAGGGCTCCTTTTCGTGGGAGTGAAGGAAAGAGTTCATGAGTAAGGGGCAGAGTTTGAAAGTTTCTCTATTTTAATTGATAGATTGAGTTATATCGACATGTCTCGACTGTGCATACCCTTTCCCATTATGCATCTGATTTCAATCGTATGTATACTCGATTACACTTAAGTGTAAGAAGGTAAACAGAGGGTTGTCTTTTAAATGTTACTAGAGGATACAGTTTTGTTTTCTATCCACACACCCCAAATCAATCCGGGCCAGATAGGCCTTTCGATTCCTCCTTCTCAGATAGTTGGGGCTATTCTTAAATATTGTCTAATTTTTATTGTTATCGGTAAGAAGAAAACAAGAATAATTGCTCAGAGATGGGAGTAGGTGTGCCCTGATGCAAGTGCAGGGGTGACGAGAAGGTTTGGGGGTGGCTAGGGGCAGTGTTTGGATGGGTGTATGTGCATAGAGCATGCAGGTGAAGCAACTAGGTGGTCAAGAGCATCATTATGAAGGGTTTGTGCATAAAGAAAAGTCCTAATCTATCCCTTACGCCTTCCTGCCTCAAAACGCCTTAATGTTGGCCTCTCTTCATCACACCTAGATCAAAACACACAGGTTGAACTATTTCTTTCATCTTTATTTTTTGTCATGAAGGTTCTCCTGTTACATAAGACTCACTTGAGTGTGTGTGCTTTCTTCGATATTTGTTATTTCTTAGGAGAGGTCTCAGTGGTGAACTTGGAGTGTACGGTACAATCATATCTCTCCTCCCCTGTGATATAAAATATTGAATTGTATCTGACCTGATTCTTTCGATGCCTCTGCTTTGTGGCTGCTTTAACAGTAGACTGAGTTTTCGCTCAGTAATCCAGTCTCTCAGTAAGGGCCAGTTGGCAATACAGGGAACAAGCAGTGGAATTCTGTAGGCAAGAGCATCTGCTCTGCATTCTTACACGGGGGGGCAGAAACTGCTGAGAACCCAACATGGGAGCCCAGGACTAGTGTGGTAGAAAGCAAAACAGTCATGACTTGTCATACCAAAATTGGAAGAGTAATTAGCATTTCTCCTGTAGCGTTACAGAAGACCATACACTTTATTATTATTATTATTATTATTATTACAAAAATCTGATCAAAGGGACCTCCACATCAAATCAGATACATTGAGACTAATAGAAAAGAAAGTGGGGAAGAACCTTGAGCAAATAGGCACAGGGGAAAATTTCCTGAAGAGAACCCCAATAGCTTCTGCTCTAAGATCAAGAATTGACAAATGGGACCTCACAAAGTTGCAAAGCTTCTGTAAGGCAAAAGACACTGTCAATAGGACAAAACGGCAACCAACAAATTGGGAAAAGATCTTTACCAACCCTATATCTGATAGAGGGCTAATATCCAATGTATGCAAAGAACTCAAGAAGTCAGTCTCCAGAGAACCAAATAACCCTATTAAAAATGTGGTACAGAGCTAAACAAAGAATTCTCAACTGATGAATACCGAATGGCTGAGAAGCACCTAAAGAAATGTTCAACATCCTTAGTCATCAGGGAAATGCAAATCAAAACAACTCTGAGATTCCACCTCACACCAGTCAGATTGGCTAGGATAAAAAACTCAGGTGACAGCAGATGCTGGAGAGGTTGTGGAGAAAGAGGAACACTACTTCATTGCTGGTGGGATTGCAAACTGGTACAACCACTCTGGAAATCAGTGTGGCGGTTCCTCTGGAAATTGGACATAGTTCTACCAGAGGACCCAGCTATACCACTCCTGGGCATATACCCAGAAGATGCTCCAACATGTAATAAGGACACATGCTCCACCATGTTCATAGCAGCCTTATTTATAATAGCCAGAAACTGGAAACAACCCAGATGTCCCTCAACAGAGGAATGGATACAGAAACTGTGGTACATCTACACAATGGAGTACTACTCAGCTATTAAAAACAATGAATTTATGAAATTCTTATCCCTAAGAATGGATGGATCTGAAGAATATCATCCTGAGTGAGGTAACTCAATCAACAAAAGAACACACATGATATGCAATCTCTGATAAATGGTTATTAGCCCAGAAGTTTGGAATACAGGAAGAACAACCCACAAACCACAAGAAACTCAAGAAGAAGGAAGACCAAAATGTGGACATTTAATTCCTTCTTAAAAGGGGGAATCAAATACCCACAGAAGGAGTTGCAGAGATTAACTATGGAGCAGAGACTGAAGGAAGGATAAGACAGCCTAATACAGCTATCTCCTGAGAGGCTCTGACAGTACCTGACTAATACAGATGTAGAGGCTCACATCCATCCATTGAACTGAGTACAGGGTCACCAATGAAGGAGTCAGAGAAAGGACCAAAGGAGATGAAGGGTTTGCAGCCCCTTAGGACGAACAACAATATGAACTAACTAGTACCCTCAGAGCTCCGAGGGACTCAACGAACAACCAAGGACTATACATGGAGGGACTGATTGTTTGGGCAGCATGTGTATAGTAGAGGATTGCAAAGTCGATCATCAATGGGAGGAGAGGTCCTTGGCCTTGTGAAGGTTCTGTGCCCCAGTGTAGGGGAATGCCAGGGCCAATAAAGTGGGAGAGGATGGAGTGGCAAGCACGGGGGGGGGGGGGGGGGGGGGGAGGCAACAGGGATTTGTTCTTGTTTTTGTTTATTTGTTTGTTTGTTTTTTAGAGGGGAAATTGGGAAAGGAGAAGTCATATGACATATAAATAAAGAAAATATCTAATAAAAATAATTTTAAAAACAAACAAAAACAATAACAACAACAAAACAACAATCTGATCAAATAAAAATGATTTGTGTTTCAGCATTGTAGCTGGAACCACCTAAACCCCAAGCAGCTGGGATTTTCTTGATTGAGTCATTTGCAGTGAATTTGACTTGCTGGAAATCCAGTAATTCCACACCAGTCATCAATGAAGAAGACACACCACAGGCTTGCCCGTAGGGCAACCTGGTGGGGACATTTTCTCAGTTGAGGTTTTCTCTTTCTTAAAATGACTCTAGCTTGTGTTAAGTGGTCATGAAGCTGGTCAGCCTAGAGTCAAAGGATACCAGCTCTCAAAATAGAGTCCTGGTAAGACAAAACAAAACAAACAAACAAACAACAACAACTGCAACAAACAGGCATGATGACTGGTGCCTGTAATCCCGGGAAGTCAAAGCGGGTCTGGAATTCAAGATCAGCCTAACTGCTTAGGAGAGTTTGAAGATGGCCTGGATTATATGACCCATACCTTTCCAGGACTCTATAACTGCCACATTACGTCCAAACGAGCAGGCTTGTGTCTCAGCACTGAACGGGGAAAGACGCACCACCTGCAGTAGACAAGGAAAGGTATTTCCAAGGCAAAGCACTCAAGGAAGCATTCAGGTCACCCTACACACTCACACAGGAATGGGCCAGCTCCTTCAGCATGCTCAGGTTAAGGTCATGATTTAAAAACAAAAGATAGTAGGCACACTCCTCCGAGTGTGTGTGTGTGTGTGTGTGTGTGTGTGTGTGTGTGTGTGTCTAGCTAGAAGTCTCAGAACACGTATTGGTGTTATTAAAGGGACAGAAATGCCTCTGGGCATGCTCAGCTTGCCCCAGAAAGTTTTAGCTGAAAATAAAGGGAAGGAGACTTCGAAGGAGCCTTAACAGGGGGAGCCTAACCCTGGAAGTGCTGTGTAGCCTCGTCACTAACCGTATTAGCACACATGAGGTTGGTGTCACAACAGTGGCAAAGTTTGTCATTCATTCCGGTCCTAAAATATTGCCATAGGTGCAGGTAAACAAGGGGGTACGTACGGACCAACAAGACAAAGCCTGCGCTCCCAGCATCCTACTTTCTATCAGAAACGAAGCTAGGACAGATGCACACACTTGGCTGCTCCTCCAGAGGATGTCACGGCTCCTTTAGAGATGTGTTCACTATTCTTTTTTATATCTGCGCCAATTCAGGAAAATCTTATCCATAGCTTATTATTCCCCCTTCAGAAGGGAGGTTAAAAAACAATCTTGTTGAGTTCCCCCAAGGAAAAAATAATTTAAAAACAAAAAAAAAAAACTTGATTTACCTAATTTACTAATGTCAGTGAGGACATTAACATGGCTTTTCAGTCACTTGTTAGTTCCTCTTTGGTGATGTTTAGGAAACAGATGCTTAAAAGCAACGTGGAATGTGCTCTACACACTGGAGATAGAACTATGGAGACTAAAATTGTACACTGCAAAACCTTTGCAGTGGCGAGGACTGCAAAGTTCTCACCCAAGCCGGAAGGCTTAAGCTGATGACTCTTATGCAACGCGGTCTACACAGGTGCTCCTCTGCATGAATTATCATCACTCGACTCCCCCCCACAAACATGCACAACTTTTAAATAGGTAATAAGATTAAACTAAAAAGGCATCAGAAAAAAAAAATCCAGATCTGCATGGTGCCTCTCAACTGTAATCTGAACACAGTGGGGATCTTAGCACAAGGGAGACTGAGGCAGAACGACTTCAAGAATTCTGGGCTAGGAGAGGCTGGGGTTATAGAGTAAGACCCCGTTGTCAAACGGCCTTGTATGTGTGTGTGTGGGGGGGGGGGGAAGGGGCAAACAAAACAAAACATTCCAAAAGCAAACAAATACCCCACCACCAACAGCTCCACAAGTTTCCCCCAAGGCGATTGTCCTGGACATTCTTCCTGCTCTTTTTTTTTTTTTTTTTGGAAAAAACAAAAACTAAACTGAAAACAAGGCGGGGAGTGGGGGGTGGGAGGGGGGAGGAGAGGCAGTCAGGTAGAGAAAAAAGAGAGGGTGAGGCCCAGGGAGAGGGCAGGTTCTACAGCTCTGCCTTCAGGCTCAGTAGGGAGCATTTCCTGGACTCTCCAGGTTCTCTTGGAGGAGTGTAGGCATAACCCTGGAGCCGCACAGGGCCCCTGGGAAACTGTGTGAACTCTTCACGCACCAAGCCCGCCCCTCAGAGGCGCAGGGCTTGCTGAGAGCAGCACTGTACAGTCTGGGCTTCAGCCTCGGTGGCTTTAGGCCACGAAGATCAGAACGGAGTGGCAAATGGTGCGGGCGACATCAACAGCGTTTTGGCAGCATTAGCTGAAGATAATTTGAGAGAAAGAGTCAAGTTGACAGCCTTTCTTTCACAGCCAAATTGCCTGGTGCTGGTGCTATGTCGTTTCTGGCTCCCCTGTCTACATGGGTATCGCAGTAATTCCAATGGGGCTGTTTACAGAGCAGAGCAAGCTGACTCCTTGGTAACAAGCTGGGGTTGCAAAGCCCTCCGACTGACACTCAAGGACCATCCAGTAGAGACATTTCCTCCACACTCCACACTGGAGGGGAAGTTCTCTGAAAACAGTGCCCTTCTTTAGAAGCTTATTTACATTCATCGAGCTAACGGGTTTCGTCCAGTAATACATTTAAATTGCTTTCCATGCTAGAGTTAAGCTCACGATCACGTTTCTGAATGCGACTTCTTTTCCTCTGTGCAGCCAGCAATTTCCTCAAGTGTGGGACAAGAGCATTGTCCTTTTGAAGCCGTCTGAAACAGACCCGGTCTCTGTACTCTCAGGAGAACATTCTCTGGATGATAATTGCAGCCAAATTCAATGATCAAATGAACAGAAGCCATCCTGGGCTCTCCTCCTCTCTCTGGTTCCCTGGAGGCCTTATTGCAGGGCAACACGGCTCATACTGATCTCGGAGAAAGCCAGACTTTCAGCCTCGGAGGGTGTAAGAGTCTCGAGTCAGCTGGAGGAAGGGCAAGGAGGTTGAGGAGACAGTGTCTTCGGTGGTTTATAAACAGCCACACTTACCTTGTATGGATATCACAGAGAATGCTCTTTAGGAATGAACAGCATTAGGGCTAGTCAACCTTGCAGTAGTGATTGCTCAGTAAACGGGCAGCTCATGGCCAATGGAGGGAGAAGAGAAGATAATTTTCAAATTGGAGAAGGTGGATGAGGCTGGCAAGTGAAACTGAAGCACATGTGATTCTGTTTCAACATCCTAGGTCATTAGTGCAACTCGGATACTTAAAAATAGTACTTTTATGAGACCAGCAGAGAAGGACTTAGGTGTAGCTCCACGGTAGACTGCCTTCCTAGCAGGCGAAAGCCTCCGTGTTTGATCCCCCCCCCCCCCCCCCCCCCCCCC